>JASVER010000222.1:449046-611433 GCA_030449065.1 Oceanodroma leucorhoa | reverse complement strand
GCAGAGACCAAGGTGTACGTGGGGAATCTGGGCACGGGCGCGGGCAAAGGCGAGCTGGAGAGAGCCTTCAGCTACTACGGGCCCCTGAGAACCGTGTGGATCGCGAGGAACCCGCCGGGGTTTGCCTTCGTGGAGTTCGAAGACCCGAGGGATGCTGAGGATGCTGTCCGTGGACTTGATGGGAAGTACGTGWGCATTTCACGTGTTTGCAGGAGCTACAGCCGGTTTTAAGACCAGAGAGAGAATTGGGTTTTTCTCTCTGGTTCTTGTCCTTCTTGTAGTTCTGCCATAAACAGTAGCAATTAACTTACAGCCATCATGGACTTGTTGCAGGGTGATATGTGGCTCCAGGGTTAGAGTGGAAGTGTCAACAGGGATGCCTCGTCGCTCCCGTTATGACAGGCCTCCTGCACGGCGCCCCTTTGACCCTAACGACAGATGCTACGAGTGTGGTGAGAAAGGCCACTATGCTTATGATTGTCACCGCTATAGTCGCCGAAGGCGGAGCAGGTACGTGTGGGRCCGGAGTGGCTGGGTTGCTTCGCCAGTTCACTTTTGTATAGCTCTTGTTAGCAAAGAACAGAATGTTACGCCAGTTTTCTTTAAACTTTAAACGCTAGAATAAATGTATAGGTGTATATTACAATTTGTTGCTATTTCTATCAAATGTTAATATCTTAATAATCAACCTGGTCAAAACCTTTCAGGTTTCTTCGTTTGAGTCAGTCGCCTTGATTCAGAATGTCACGAGCCTTAAGATTTCATGCTGAGGCGCCTTGCAAATCCGACACTTAAGATCCTCCTAGACCTTGAGGTGATCAGCATAAGAGGCCAGATCCCCTCGAGCCATCTACACGTAGCTTCACCTTATTCTTTAAGGGCAGAAAATTTGAGACGGTGATCGCCRTAACAGTAAATTTGGCTTTCAATTGGGGCCCCCCTCCGGTTTAGAAAGAGGAACACCAGATTGACCACATTCCCACCTAGAAAAATCTTCTTGCGTCAATCAAGCCTCACCCTGGCTCATTGGGCTGTCAGTTTGATCGTCGTTAGATTGAAGAGAACACCTAGATGCAGCGATCGGCTATAGATACTTCTAGATCGTCTAGATCTGCTAGACCTTGGGCCAAAGAGGGTCGACCTGCAAACTTGCAAGGTTTATTTTAAATACGCATTACAGTGTTTTCTATTCTAATGTAATTCTGCAATGTAATTCAGCTTTTAACATTTTTCTAGGTAGTAAAATGCTCAAGACAAGTAGGCCCAGAGATTTTTCCAACTGACAGATGCTAGTTCTTTAGTTGTCTGAAATCAGTTTTGACTTCAGCAGGGCCTCACGTGCACTGATTGCTGCAGCTGTTTCCTGATACCTTTTTTCTCTAACCTAAAACCAGGTCCCGGTCTAGATCCCGTTCGAGGTCCCGAGGGAGAAGGTATTCTCGGTCACGCAGTCGGAGTCGTGGTAGGAGGTGTGCTTAAGTTTGTCTTTTATTCCTATTTGCTTCTTTTGCTTATAAAAAGTTACACTTTTACAACTCTTTAATTGACTTCTTTACAGGTCCAGGTCAGCTTCCTATCGTAGGTCCCGGTCCGTTTCTCCTCGTAGGTCTAGGTCTGTGTCTCCCCGCCGGTCCCGATCGGGTTCCTTGAAGAGATCAAGGTAATTACTAGTAATTTTTAATAGGTTGTGTGYTTTGGTTTTGCTGTTGTTTTTCATTTTAGTTAAGGGATTCAAAAAGGTATTGGATAGCAGAGTTCAAAATCTGTTGACCTCTAGAAATCAGACTTTTGCATGCTTTAAAAAGTTTCTGATAATCCTAGTTGAATTTACAGGCATGGTAATATGATTAGTTTTGAGAACTTACACAGCTGCATATCCCATGATGAGTTTTGATGTCTAAAGCACCTAATCATGTAGGTTTTAAGTTCAACGTGTAGACATTAATCTAAGTAGTTCTGTAATTGTCATTACTTCTGCTTGAGTTGACTTCTCTGATTTTGTTTTAATTTGTCTTAATTTTTTATTTCAGGTCTAGATCAAGATCCAGATCTAGATCCAGATCTGTTACGTGGCCCCGAAGCAGGTAAGATCTTTTCTGTGACTGCGGATACTTAGTAGAAGTTGCTTAGAAGTTTGTTTAGGCCTTCTAACAGCTGTTAAAATTTTCAGAAAAAGCTGTGTTTTCTCTCCACTAACTTACGAGTCTGTATTTTTAAAAAGCAACGTGGAAGATTGTTCTTTCTCTTTTTATTGTTTTACATATTACTGATACCCAGGTCCTGATAGTCATCACAGGTAGTGTTTTGATCAGGTTGCATTAACAGCTAACATAGCAAAGAAATTCAGAATTGATCTGAAAAGTTTTTTTCTTTTTCTTTGTGTAGCACACACAAGATTGTAGATTCTTCCCCTTATTTGTCAGAGAAATCAGGATGCCCTTCTAGTAGTGTGTTAAAGCATTAATGCATCTAGCCAGGCAAGTTGTGAAGGGCTTGCTAGTGCCGTGAGTGTTACAGCTGTTCCCAGCTCTGTTGAATAACAAAGTGTCAGTCTGCAGGAGCTGAATTAAATTCGAGATAAACACCTGTCAGAATTATTTTCTACCAACAAATGTGCCATAAAAGTGACAATCAAATTTTAAAGAAACACAGGACGTCATTTATTCTCTGAAGTTGTAGTTTAATCCTTCTATAATAAGTGAATGCAGCTTGTGCTTTGTGCAACCTTGTCCCGGCAACGTGGCTGACATAGGTTGATTGGATGTCCTCGTCAAGCTGTCATAGGAGAACACGAGTAAATTGAAGTTCTGCTCGGAAGGAGATGGTACTGCTCTTGCCCCAGCCCGTTCCCAGGCCTACTGTTCTGGTTTGATGGCTGCTCTTCGAAATAACATAATAGTCAACCATGAAGAAACACAAAAAATAAAGGGAAGCTTTAGCTGAAGGGAGTAAGTGGAAAAGCCTACAGCTGGAGATGGGGGATTCAGTGCTGAAAGGTGATGGCGKCATTTTCTGAGAGTGGAACAGCAAGCAATGACAGGATTTTTTAGGGAACAGAGAGAAGACCAGAAGATGGCTTAGTTAAGAGCAGAAACTCACACAAACAGTCCGGAAGTTAGTAAAAAAGAGAAGGGAAATTCCCTGAGGCAGTAGAGCAATGCCTTTCACTGATCAGGTACGCTTTCTCTACCTTCTTGCTAAAATATGTTGAATCTTAATACCAGTTGTTCCAATGTGATTTAATCATGGCTCATCACTGTTCACTGTTAGTGATGAGCAGAAAACAGCTACAGTCAACAGGCTCTCAAAGAGAAAAACATCCTGATTTTACCACCGTTGTTTTCTTTTTTTAGTACCAGGATGGTTTTCTGCAGTGTAAAGGTTGCTTTTAGTGAAATTTCTGGACTCTCTTGTGTGTGACACCTTTCATTGTAAGTCCACATTAAGTGACTGAGGCAGAGGAGATTACAGACGTACAAGTACAGAGAAGTGGCAAAACGTGGGTGCTTAACTCTAAYGAAGTCACTGTTAAACTTCCACATGAGGCAATTGAAAGCTGGTTTCTTTACAGAAGAATCAAAGGAATGCATAGCACCCAGAGACAGGCTCTTGATTCATAAGGAAGACGGACTGAATAAGTATTGCATGATGTTTGCTGGTTTGGCAGCGTCAAAGCGTACATCTGGAAGTTGTTGTGGAAAGCCTTGGATGTGGAAAGTAGAACACTTCCTTTGGGAACCTAAAAATTGCAGTTATTCTTTTAGGCAGTATTAGTGTTCTTACGGTGCAGCAGTCTTATCTCAAAGACTAACATTTTTGATAGTCTTTTCACAAGGGGTAAGTTCAGACAGATTTAAAAAAAAATATTTTGAGCAAGTGCATATATAGGATGAAGTGCACTGAGGAGAAGCTATTTGTAGGAGCATGCTGCCTGCAGCCAGTTTCAACTGTAGTGGTAGGTGTCACTCAAGCCTAATAAAACTTGCAAGTTTAGAGCATGGCTTTTTATTAGCTTTGTGAAAATACTGGTCAGGATTTGGGTTGTTCCTGTATTGCTGCCACCTGCATCAGCAAACACCAGTCATCAGCCAGGGACCTAAGTACAGAGCAACATGTGCAGCATCCATTTAAAAAACTTTCTTCTGAAACTTAGTGGGAAAAGCCCTGGAAACTTGCAGGATTCTGTCTGTTCAACATGACAGTTCTTACACATTTAGTGTGAATCTTGCTGTCTCAAATGTGGGAACACGCATGCTACCAGCTTCCCTGCTGAGCTGTGTTTTTTTTCGTCTTGTTGTAGGTCTAGGTCTCATGGCAGATCAAAATCTGGCTCGCCGGCTAAGAGGTAAGCATACAGAGATAAAGCCTGCGGTAGTATCTAGAATACAGTATTAGGTTTGCATGATTGACAGAGCCTGGTCCTTTAAAAAAACATTCCCCCAAACGTGGGTGCTCAGCTAATCGGTTTGCAATATGACGGAGATTATAAAATTTCCTCTGCAGCTATTTGGAATATGTTCCTTACCCATCTCTTTGTTTTCATTAACTCTTCGTCATTTCCAACGCAGTACTGATTTTTTTGTGTCTTTGTGCTCAGTTCTGTTAAGCTTTTCTATCCRTGAGATAAAGGGCTTCAGCTTCATTAATGCTGTTGATAGAACAGCAGGAATCTGTGATGTTTCTTTGCTCAAAGCCTCACCTCAGTACTACCCCTTGTTTTCCTGTTTGCTCTACTGAAGGCAGTTGCTTAAAATTAATCTCCTTGCTAAATGAATTGAGAGTCCCTGTCAGAGTAAAAGTTGATTTGAAAATTTTGCTATTTTAAAGAGCTTCTGGCTAGAGTCCCATAATAATTCCATTGCTGTCTAAGATGCTTATTTTTTTTAATATAAAACTTCCATTTGACCTGTAAGCTGCATTGATGATATTCTGTTTTGACAGTCGGTCAAAGTCCCGATCACCATCTCCAAAGAGAAGGTATGTTGATCTCCCTACTAATAACGTAGGCTCCGTAGAGCTGGCATTTTAGTATCTGCAGTGTTCTCTGCTGAGGAGTTTGACTGCTGCTTGTAGGAAAATACTGGAAAGGTATTTTGCCAAGATCTCTTTGACAGAAATAATGTTGTGACTGTGGTTTTATATATGGTAATATATATGTGGTAATAATTCCTTGGGATACTGGTTATGTAGCAGTCTCACGTCTTGCCTTTGTCTGCTCCTGTGTTCCTTTCAGTTCACTAACAGTTTTATTGCACGGAGACTTTCTACTGGTGAGCTTAAAGGACAGAGTAAATGTGGGAATCAGCTTTGAGTCTCACGAAAGGCTACAGTGAGATTGGGAAGGATAGAGTGGAGTAACCCGGCACAGCAGTCAGGAATGGGAGTTC
The DNA here is from genome assembly GCA_030449065.1 of Oceanodroma leucorhoa. NCBI lineage: Eukaryota > Metazoa > Chordata > Aves > Procellariiformes > Oceanodroma > Oceanodroma leucorhoa. Next base: position 606,046 of record JASVER010000222.1, on the reverse strand, counting down.
GAGCCTGTTATTTTTACTGCTGTTACTCAGATTATTTTTTTTCCCAATAAGTTGGTAAATAATTATCTCTGTGTATGTATGCATATATGTGTAGTGACAGAATCAGCAGCATTTTTTCCCCTAGTTTGAATTCTTTAATAGTTCATTTTTACAACTTCAGTGTTCAGGATTTGCGGGGAGGGGATATATCCTAGTGAGAACAGCTCTAGACCTGCCACGAGGTGTCCCTTGCATTGGTGATCTTTCTGCCCTGCAAGTTGTTTCTTTTTTTTTTTTTTTTTTTTTTTAAATACTTACAGAACTTCCACACTTAGGTTTGCTTCATTTAAAAACATGGCTGTATGTAGTCGTAACCTCACAATCAATCAGAAGGGACTTCAATAAATGCTGAGTGATCACCATAATAGGTTTTGACAAGCTGCTGTATCAGAACAGTGTAGTATCCTGTCTCCGTGAAGCTCGCTATTAGTAGTATCCTATAGATGACTTTACAATGATCACACTTAAATCGTATTATAAAAATAACAGTAGAGAAATGTGAAAATGCGAAAGTAAAAAAAAAAACCACCAAATAAATGTGTTATCTCTAACATTAAACCATCAACCCATTAACTTTGTCAATAATGATGATTGGTTATTTTATTTTAAAAGGGTGCTTAAAGGGTGCTGGAGTAGTCTAGGTATCCTTCTGTTGCTTTTTTCCTGTATTTGTGAATCCCAAATGACTACTGAAATGTTAACTGTGGGTTCTTTTCCTTTCAGTCGTTCACCATCAGGAAGCCCTCAAAGAAGTGCAAGTCCTGAAAGAATGGATTAAAGTTATGAAGTTAATCTTTTAGGAAGAAAGTTATTTTGCTTACATTATTATAAGGGATTTTGTGGTGTCTTTGTAAATGTAAGAATGTAGATAGAAGAGTATATCAACTAAAATTTGGCATGATCTGGGTCTTCTGAGTTAGTCACACCAATAGACTAGCACAGATCTCTTTTTATTGTATGAATTAACTTCCTGTGATATGAAAATGTGGGACTTTTTTATTGGCACATTGAAATAAAATGTGTATTTTTAACTAAAACTTCTCTGTAGTAACCCTGCTGCTTCTGTTAACATTTGGGTAATTTTAGCTGTGTGCCATGTAACGTGGATGAAAAATGTCTAAAATGGGAATGACTAATATCGGTGTCTTCTCAAACTAGTCACTTTTCACATTTATTGTTGAATGGTCTTTGGTGGAAGGATCAGTTTCTGCTTTCTTTGAAATGGAATTTAAAATCCATCTCTGTCTGCAGATGGGTGAAAATTTGCATATGCCCTTTTTATTCCTTTATGGTATTTAGCAGGCATTCATTTTTCCCCCTGATCTAATTATTCTGCAAAGCTTACTCTCTGGTGCTTGACTAGTTGTGATACCAGATGCCCAAAAATTTAAGGATGAGCTTTTATTCAAAACACTGACATCTCATAAACGAATAACATCTGCAGAAACCTCTAAACGTAATAGAAATCATTAATAACTTGACAATTGCTACTTTTGCTTCTTGCATTTTTTTAGTTCTTTAGGCTATTAATATAAAGAAAACTTCTTAAAATGTCTCAAGGCATGTTTTCCTTTTTTGAGGGAAGATGTAAGGCCTTCTGCCCTACTTTCTGAAGGACCGCAGGAAAATGTGGTTGAGAGGCAAAAGAAAGCTGTTACTAGTCTTTCTGCAGCTCACTCCAACTTTCCTCCTTAAAGTGAAAGATTCTCACCGCTGACCTCAGGAATTCTAACCTGCTTCAGAGAAATTGGTATGGTTTTAAAGCAGCCCAGATCCTGAAGACGATTTTGTTGAATTAAGCTAATTTCTTACAGCAAATACACACCTGCAGGATTAATTATTTGTGTATAGGTATGTCAGACTCTGTGTTTGTCCTCATTCTGTAGTCAAGAATTGCATGATAAGGCACTTTGTTGACACAGATCACAGCAAAAGACTGGAAACAATGTTAGACTGTGAACAAACAAACTGGTAGGTGGAGGGGAAAAAAGCAAACATTTTTTTCTGTGGTGGGATATCTAGCAGAAATAAAGGCCAGTTTCAGCAGTAAGCAAGCACCGACATGGAAAGTGAGGCCTATTTGGGCCTCTTCTGAAATCTGTCATGGCAGTTGGCTTCCAATATGTAAACCACAACAGAGCATCTTAAATGAAAAAAAAATTACAAGGTTAACTTCTGTCACACCTTGGGTAACCCATGATTTTCAAAAAACAGGTTTCCTGTTAACAACGACTTTGTGGAGCTTTTTCAGTGTATGAGCAAATAGTCAGATTCTGAAGGTACTGTCACGCTGCAGCATTGTCTGGCCTTTATGCTTAGTCTTAACTGCTGTGGTGCTTGGTGCCTGCCCGGACGCTCCGGTAGCGCTCAGCCATGGGGGTTAGCGTGTCATCTGCCAGGTGCAATGATCAATATTCTGGCGATACCCGTTAAATGCCACCATCGCTGCGGTGGGAGAGCGGGGGGTGACACAAATGCTGCCCTGCAGTGATTTAGCAGAAATGCCCAAAGCCTGTGACTTGCGTGTGGAATGTTCACTGGTTGTGCATTGCCTGCCCAGTTTATAGCGTACCTGGCAAGAGGCACACGTATGCTGCAGCTCTGGAATTTGATCAGCTTTTTTCTGTTCTGTACTCTTAAAGGCAAACCTACTCCGCAATAAACCTGCAGACTAACACGACAGCTGTACTGGTACCTGTTTGTCAGTACCCACAGACACTGGAAGGTGGAGCAGAGGAGCCTGGGGTTCTGCAGGGGACTGGGGTTCCTCTAAACCCAGGCTTAGCAGCAAGAACCTGAGTGAGGAGGTAGGGCTGTGCTGGCGGGGGTGGCCCTGCCTGCGGCTGCGGCCGCTACCAAGGACTGCCAGCACTTCGGAGGTGCAAGGAGGGAGCAGTGACAAATCTGGCGTCCGTGSTCCTGTTGCAGCTGTGGTGACCAAAACTGAAAGGTGGCCGTGCTGCCTCCCTCAGCTCCCATTGTCATCCTCGGAGCGGGCTGCGCAGCTCCGGCTCTCACCGGAGTTTGGTAGAATTTCACCAAAAATTCCATACAGTGTTTGTGAGCTCTTGGAAAAGATGCCRGGACAGGGGTGTGTTCGTGTGACCACCCTGGGCCCTGCACAGCCTGGCTGGGGCTGGGGGGCAACGGGATGCGTACCCGAGGTCTCTAGCGTGGTGGGCAAACCTCACTCGTAGGGGCGATGGTGCTTCTGCCCCTGGTTTGCAACCTGGCGTTTCCTGAGCTCGTGTCAGCTGGGCTTTATTCTCCAGATGATACCAGCCCTTACGCAGTATGAACTGCAGCCACGGAACATCTGACCGCCGTGCGCGTCAGTGCACTTGGCGCATCGCAGGAGAGTAGCGGGGTGCTTGTTTGGTGGTCAGGGTGGCAGAACTGACCGTGACGGGTCTGCCACATTTGCAAGCCCAACAGCCAGGTGCTTCCACTGAGGGCAAAATCATTCCCACTGCTCTGCAGCCGAGGAAGCGTGCTGGCGGGCTGCAGGTCTCCTGCCACAATCTGCCAGCGGGAGCCCTGGCTTGTGCGGCCCCTTTGGCAGCAGCGTGGCAGGAGAAGGTGGGAGTCAGTCTGCGGTGCCTGGCAGGGGGTGCCTGGCCCAAGGGCTGGCTACCCCTGTGTCCCTGGGGAGAGGGGGATATTGTATATATCCCTAATATGATGGCACTGTCATCCCCCTGGCTTGCGCCCATTTCTTACAAAACCTCAGAAACGTGGAGGTTTTCATCAGACAGGCCCCTGTTACAGGGTTTTGGGGATGATACATATTTCACATGGAAACACAATGTTAAGGTGATGGTTTTCCTCCTGCTGTTATATATTCAAGACTACAGATGGGTGCACCCGCTTCACTTCAGCAGCCAAGGCGTAGTGTGGAAGATGCTCTTGCGCAGCTATCACTGCTGGCTTCCAAATAGGAGTTAAGGCAGAGGAGCCAGGGCGGCCAGCTGGGGTAATCCCAGCACACCATGCTCCGCAAAGCTATTCTGCGTGACCACTGCATACCTGTGCTATCGCAATGCTGCTGTCAGACCTGGCGGCTCTGGCCAGGTGTTTTCAGTGCATCTTTACTGCAAAACAAAACCTAATGCCCAGGGTGAGGCTGGACAGAAGGTGAGAGCTTTGTACAGACCAGACAGCGGCAGAGGTGGTGACAAGAGTTAAAGCCAGCAGAAGCCACGGGCAAAAACCACAGAGGAGGAAAAAAGTTCCCAAATGGGATGCATCACCCAGGGTAGTTTGAAAGCACCATCCAGCACCTGGCGAGATGTTTGGCTAACCTGCTAGAGGCACTTACCCCTCTCGGTGGTAGGAGTCAGCATCCCCTTTCCCTAAGCGGTGCTGAACACCAGCCAGGTGGTGTGGTTGTATTCCTCGCCCGGTCGGAGCAGGATGTTGGGGAAGTGGGGCTGGGGAGAGGCAGCAGCATGTCAGTGATTGTCAGCGCACAACGCAGGACCAGAAAGGGTCGCAAGGGCATGGCCGCATCCCCTCGGCCTTCCCGGGGTGGCGTCCCGCGGCTCCCCCCACGCATTTCCAGCGGCAGCGTTTAACTGCCCGTTACTTGCCGGCTGGCTGAGTGGGCGAGTCCTTCCCCTGGTTGAATTCAGGCCCCGTGGGGAGGACGTGGCAAGGCTCCAGCGGGGTCTTCTGCTCTAGACCCCGTGCCCTTGGGAAGGTGGGCTGCGCGGGGCTGGTCCCCGCTGTGCTGGCTGACCCCTGCCTAACGCCCCAGGATGCTGTGACCTGTGCGTGCCTCAGTTCTGGTGTCTACAAAGTGTCCCCTCGCCAGAGGGACTCCACTCATATACTTAATGCCCCAGTGACATGGGAGGGTGGGGAGGGGGTGGTATGGTCCCCTGCCGCAGGACCCGAGCAGCTCCCTGGGGTGGGGGCACGGTTCACCTTGTTGACGGCATCAGGCCAGTTCTGGGTTTCCAGGCAGAAAGCCGAGTGCTTGGGGTACGTGACGGCGCCTTTGCCCTTCAGGGAGCCGTCCAGGTGGTTGCCGGTGTAAAACTGGATGCCAGGCTGGGTGGTGTGAACCTCCATGGCCCTGCCAGTGGGTGGGTGGCGAGCCCTAGGGAGATGCCAGCGGAGGATGCCAAGGGACTGGCCGAATGGGCGCCCCACAGCTCCAGGGGTGGGAGACCTCTGCCGGGGTCCCAGCCTACCTGGCCACGAGGCGTCGAGCCTGCGCCTGCTGCAGGCAGAAGTTATGGTCAAAGCCGTCCAGGCGAAACTTCTGCAAGTGCTTCCCCAGCTCCACGGGCTGCCGGAGATCGAAGCTGGTGCCCTGCACGGCGGTCACCTCCCCTGGGCAAGGAGAACAGCAGTGTCAGCCGCTCGCCCACATACCAGCAAACACCCACGGTGCTGGCCCCTGTGCAGGGTTCAGACCCCTGGCTTTGGTGAGCTGAGGGTTTTAAGCCGTTCGCCATCCTTGTCTCGTTGTGGTGCCCTGCTTTGAGCAAGCTTGCCTTGTGGCCACTGTGACTCAAGCTGGGACATCACCACCTTGTCCCCCAGCAGGGGTGGCAGCCCCTGGAGACACTGCTGTGCTTAGCTGGGACAAAGCAAAGCCAAGGAGCCAGAAAACAAGAGAGGGGGGCTTGTATATGTAACTATACAAGCTAATTAATATAAACCCAAAACTTATTAGCTATTAATATTTATAAATGCATAAGATTTATATACATATATGATCTCTCTCTCTCTCTCTCTAAATAAACTAATCCTCCCAGATCTCTGAACAAAGATTGTGAGATGGCCACGAAGGTGGCCCACCTGCCGGGATGGTGCATATGGACTGTATACTGGGACCAGTCCTCTCCTACCTCAGGGCATTGTTTCAGGAAAAAAAGGTTTAAGACCATAAACCCAGCATTTTCTCTCAAGTCTTTTTTTAAGGCCTGACCTGGGGATGCAGCATCCTGTGATAAAGCTCTTGCAGTGAGAACAACCCTAAGGCATACTAAACACAGCGCAAAACACAGCCATCCCAACCCGAAGGCAAAGGGGTTTGAGAGGAGAGGAGGGGATTTTTCCCTAAAGTCACATTTTTCTACCCCTCTCTAAAGGGAGAGGTTTCTAAGGGTCAGCGGGCAGCTGCCGGTGCTGTGGATGGGGGCGCGGGGGCACCGYGGCCCCGCTGCCGGCCCCGTGTGCTGTGCTCTGCTCGCTGCAGTCACGCGCCCAGCTTGGCTGTGGCTCTGCACCGGTTCTGCTCTGCAAACCTTGAGAAACATCAGTCTCCACCTGACAAACAGCACATTTCTGTGGCTTCTGATCCTATCTAAAAGGAGTGCATTCACTGAATTCAGCTGTAGGGCGGAAAAACACCTTGGAAAAAAAAATAAACCATTTTGATTTAGGCACCTATGTAAAATACAGCAGCCATTGCACACGAGGGTTCTGTCTTTAATAGTTGCACAAATCTCGTCTTCACCCCAGGGCTAAGACTACACACAGTTTTATCAGCTTCAAAGGCTACATTTACCCAAAACACCAAGAGAGAACTGCAAAAAGCAGGGTCAGCAAGCCAGCTGCAATTAAGATGTGAAACAGCTCTATGGTGAAAGTAGTGGGGAGAAGCAGGGCAGTGAATTTGGTATGGCCTTAAGCTCTTCCCTGGCTTGAGCCCAGGCATGACACACCAAGCTGAGCAAAAGCCACCTGGACTGAGAGACCCACTCCTCCAGGTGCAAGCCGATGCATGCACGCACAGCGGTTTTGGTTCATGAACCCAGAGGTAACTCTGGTTTTAGCAGACACCTGAGCTAAAAAGCTTTCTTGCTTTTTTTTTTTTTTTTTCTTTTTAAAGCCTCTCTTCCTCTCCCTCCTAAAGTCAGAAGGTGTGCTCAGCAAAGCAGCCCTGCAAGAGCACAAGGGGAACAAGCCCTGCCATTTCCAGCAGAGTCTACGCTTACCAGAACCCCCCCCCCACGGACTCATGCAGCCCTCTGGCACACATCCCACCCTGCACCCAGTTTCTCTTCCGTCGGCGCTAGCTGCACTCAGGAGCACGGCCTTCCCGGCACTTATGCTGCAGACCAGCTGCTTGGCGCTCCCATCACTGCTCTGTCCTCCAGAGACCTCTGGCACGGCACGGCACCCTCACCTGCCATGGCTCAGCATCTGCACTCTGACGGTCTCCTTTGCCCTAAGCCAGTTGGGCTGGATGAAAAGCCATTATTTAGGAGCAAATCTAGAAGTCCATTTTTTTTAATTATTTTAATCTATTTTACCTTTTTCAAAAATTAAGCCAAAAATGCAGCTTTTTTTTTTTTCTTAAATAATGCTTTTCATTCTTAAAAACAATAAAACTTGGTATCAGATTCCTTTTGCAATTAGATCAACTCCTACTGCAACTCAGCACAGTCACGCTAAATGAAAAGTGCGTGTCGGAGCAGTGCGGTGGGAGGGCTGGAGTCAAGCCACCCAAAGCAAGTTGCCCCCGTGTTAGCAGTGGGAGCATTGCCGAGTGCATGTGTTCGGTGCTGGCTCTCCTGCAGGTACGGGGAACAGGTTCCCTGTCTCAGCTTGTTCAGATTATTTAACTTAGCAGCCCGATCACTTATGGGGAGGAACAGAGTGGAAGTGGTGGGGAAAAAAAAAAAAAAAACTAGAAAGCCCCGTTTTCTCCTTTTTACCCCTTGAATCAAGACCAGGTGCAAGAGGCTGCCAGCTCGCTTCTCCGTGCTGAGGCTGGAAACAGCAGCAATACCACCTTTGTTTAATTAACCTGCTTAGCATGCAAAACATGCTGTTTTCCTTAACTGGCTTTCCTCTTTTAGCCATTCAGGACATTAAAGACAAGAAAGAAAAGTGTTGGGTTTGTGTCTTCAGTCTCCCAGCCAGTAATGCCAGCTCTTGCAGGGAAGGACGATGCTGAGCTCCCGAGCACCAGAGATCCCAGCAGTTCTAGAGCTCAGCGCTGGGCCTGGGAGCTGCCCTCCAAATCAGGGAGTCTATGTCCTGGCATGCCATTGCATTTACGGACAGCAGCCCTGTGCCTGGAGCATGCTGCTTGCATGTCCCACATTTCCCTGAGGCTTAAGAAATGAATTCTCCTGCTTTCTGTGGACTTTGAGCATGGGCTCATCTTATGGAAATAAGATCTGTGGAAGTAAGACCTTGACATCACGTGGAAAATCCCAGTAGAGAAGTATGATAAAGCCAAACTGCTGGAGGAAGCAAAGCAGGCAAACCCCAGGCCAATCCCAGCTCTCAAAGTGCTGAGTGACCTTCTCTGGTGGCCCCACTGGCCCTGGGAGCAATAGACTGGCCTGCAGGGAAATGCTGGCCRAACAGGTCTGGAGGGACATGGTCCTCTGTCATAGGTAGTTTGTCTCCTGGATGGGCCCCTTGGACCCACATTGCAGCCTCGCATCCCACTTGTCCCTGGCCCTATTTCCTGCTGCTCCTGTGGGTGGACCCTGGTCCACCCCCTCTCCAGGTCTGGGGCTGGTGACGGACCCTGTTATCGTCACCTGGCTCTGCCCACTCTGCTCAGGTGCTGTGGGACTGTGTCCATGGGTGAGGATCTTGCTGTGCCTGGGGTCCCCTGGGTCCTGGGGTGTCCCCCCATGCCGGGCCGTTCCCCAATACCCACAAACACTCATCTGTAAAACGGTCTCCACCATGTGGTGCAGCATCACCCACCAGTGGGGATCTTGGTGTCATCCACAGGCAGGTAGGAATCTGCTTCAATAGAAATCTCGTGGTCGTAGATATCCCGTGAGCCCTGCAAAGAGGATGAGAAATACTGCGACTCCTGCTGCGGTCCTTCCACCGTTCGAGCAGCCCTAAGCACACCCGGGAAGTGACGGCCCACAGTGGGGCTACAGCTGATCTGGTAGTGCCTGGGGGACCTCCTGGCTGTCATCCCACCTTGACCCTGGGCACAGGACAAAAGTACCACCAGCACAGGCAAAAAACTGCACGGGACGTAGGAGCTGTACACCCTGCAGGGCCGAGACTATCAGCCCGAACTCGTACCTCACCAAGCACTACCGCCCCGCGGATCGACTAGCCAAAACACGCCGGTTGCCGAGCACACGGCAGCGGGCAAAAGGGGAAGGAAGCAAGCGTGGGGAAGTGCAACTCATCCTCCTGGCTCATCTCTGCAGCGCAGGAGGTTGAGCTCCTCTTCCTCTCCCGCAGCCTGAGGGATGCTGGCAGGGAACCTGCTGGGCTGGAAGGGGAGCAGGATCAAAGCTGAGCCAGCACATCACTGCCTAATCTGAGCAGCAATGTCATGCCCAAAGGTCTCCCCTTCCTCTGGAAACATGCCTGAGTTGCATGCTGTAGCTGTTGATATTACCGTACCCCTAGGAGGATGAGCGGAGGGTAAACTAGCAACTGCGCAGCCATTATTCGAGCAGTAGCCTGAGCAGACCTCCTGCACAGAGGGGCTGGTATGTCTCTCACTAACACTTTTAAAGGCCTTTGTCTCACGTCCAAGTGTGACTGCACTGTCCCCTCCTATTGCTCTGCCCAGCAACATTTTATTTCCCAGATTCTTTTCCTCCAAGCCCAGTTATAAACAGGGTGAGACTAAAACGCAGCTGCAATACAGTGCCTGGCTACTTGGCAGGAGCCTGGGCTGGTGTGTGGGAGCCCTCTGCACCCTGCTACTGCCCCGCTCTGCAACCTTGGCAGCCTCACATCCCCTTCCCATGATGTTTCTCCTCCCCAATTTGACCGGGGTATTTCGGTGCTGCGCTGACTCTGGCTGCCACTACAGGCCCTGATCTCAGCTGCACCATCCACGCAAGGGTTCAGTACGTTGTCTCAGAAGCACCAACAGAAGACAGCTAAGAAATGCCAGTCCATCACTAGGGCATGCCATCCTCTGTAATCTTCCCGAGGGACCAGGAGAGACTGAAACTCCCCAGTTACACACAAAAGGAGAGTTAATATTCATGATGGGATGTCTCTGTTCACGATGCACTGGGATAACGCGTCCTCAGTTGAGGTCTATGTGATTCAGTTCTGGCCCAGCTCGTAGGCTGCATGCAGCCCCAGAAGCACGCTGTGTCCCCAGACCAGCATCTTGGTCCCAATAATCCCATGGGAAGACCATGGCTCATCCCATGGGTTCCCAGGTTTTCTCCCCTTGCACAGTGTCCCTCCATGGGGTTCATCTCCCTATGCTTACCTGCCCTGCGAGGTTGAAGTACGCGTGGTTTGTCAGGTTGATGGGTGTTGTCTTGCTGGTCTGGGCTCGATAGTTGATGGCCAGCTCCCCACCACTGAGCGTGTAGGTCACCCAGACTTTCAGGTCACCGGGGTAGCCTTCCTCACCATCGGGGCTGAGCCGGAAGAAGCAGACGCCATTTGGGAGGACCTGGGGGCTCCAGAGAACCTGCAAGGAGCGTGCCACTGGTGGGACAGTCATGGGAAACATGGTGCCCTTCTCTCCTGCCCCAGGCTGGGGCTGAACCCAGGGACAAAAGGTACTCAAGGAATGATGCACTGAAACAAAGGTTTTTTCAATCATCTTTCCTGTTCTTAAGGAAAGCAGACCTGATGTCTCAGCCCCTTGCAGGACGGATGTGCGACGAGAGGYGAGGTGCCCTGTCTCCGGAGCTTTGCATCTACCTAAGGAATAGTTACTGTCTAATCAGAGGACAGATCTAGCCTAGGCAGGGGCCACATAACGCTTTTGAGATGACCCTTTTCATGTGCCATGCAGAGATCACAAACTTGGGGCACTTGTCAAAGGCCAACATTTTCACCAAACACAGGAACTGAGGGTGCCAAATGTGATAACCAGGCTGCAGAGCAGGTCCTCCTGCAGCGCGTGCAATTCGACTGCAGCTCCCACTGCTGTGAGATGCTGTGGTTTTATATATGAGTTTCTATTTAAGTTATTCAAAGAAAAAGCTATTAAAGGCCAGTAAGCATAGAGATATCAGTATTTTTTAAAGCTACGTGGGTTATTTTCTAAAGTCCCCCAGCAGCATGGTCGGATATTGCTGCCACGCAAGAGTGGCTGCAAGCTTCCTTGCCATCACACCACATGCTAACCGCAGCACCGAGGTCTGCAAGATCAGGAAAAACTGTCAAGATGGCCAAGATATTCCCAGCCAAGAGCCAGTGTGTCTTGTTTTCATTAGGGCTGACCCCAGGTCTCTGCACAGTGACTGCTGGTTGGAGTGGGTCTTGAGCAGGTGCCCGAGTGTGCCCCATGGGCCGGAGGACACAAAGCCCTGGCTGGGAGGTGTCACTGCCTTGTCCCCACCAAGTTGGCGTGCCTTCAGCACGCAAAGGGGAGAGGCAAGAGGTGTATAAAGAAACTTTAAACCAAATTGTACTCTTTGGGGGTACAACAGCCAAGTCACCCCAGTACTCCTTTTTTTCTATGGCTGCTGAGAAGCATTTGATACCAATCTGATGCCAGTTCACACTGCGCTGCCCAGAGGTGAGCTTTTTTCCAGACACTCTGACTTTTGCCCCATCAGCCTGGATGTCCTTTCACGAAACAAAACATTAACCCAGGAAAGCAGCTGCACCAGCACATTCACATGCGTTCCTCTGGGGAAATGGTAGATCAGCTACTTGCTGGTTACAAACACATTTGATCCGACAAAGCCCAAGGCTTCAGGAAAGCAGCGACTTCTGAGCCTGCCATGCAATCAGCAAGGTTATCAGCAAGGCTTAGAAGAGAGGAGATGCTCCGCCGCTCTTACCACTTGTAGCRCACGGCTGGTATCTGAACTTCAGCAGCAGCTCTTGGGAGAAGATAGGAAGGGTTGAATGCCCTAGGGCCAGGGAAAGGTTATTTTATCTCGGGAGGTCACAGGAAAGGGCTGAGGAGGGGACACAGCAATGCTGGGGCATTTTGCAGGCCTGATCTACTCACCTGCTGCTGTGAGTCAGAGTGAGAGCCCGGGGTATGCTGTCACTGGGACGAAAGTGGCACCCAAGAGGGTAATGCAATAACTGCACTGAGCCCGCAGCACCACCCTGCTCTGCCCGTACTTGGGAGTGCTGTCAGAAGCAAGCGGCAATGATACTCAGTTTCTGCAAACCCAGGACCTTCTGACTCTGGGAGGAGCTGTGGGCAGGTAACAGCCTTGAAACTGCAGGCACAAATGAGTCTGCATGGATCACTGTTCCCCAGGAAACTTTCTTTGGGCCCTGGGACAACTACGGTACCACTCTGGGGCGGTGCGGCTGGCACCTCAGGAGCCTCCATTGCGCATGAGGCWGGGTCCTCACCGCCACATCCTAACCCAGGCTCTGCGGGAGCAGCATCTCGCCCCAGGACAACCCCGTCAGAATTGGGCTTACGAGGCCTCAGGGCTGCAGTAAAGCAGAGGAAGCACAGCAACCCTCTGCATGGCATCCAAGGATGACATAAGTGAGCCCCACTAAGCCACCCGAGCAAAGACAAGCCGACCTAGCAGCTCACAAGGGTTTCACTACCCCCCCTGTTCCTGCACTCACAGTACTTTCTGGGAGCTGATTCAAATCAATAACCACCAGAAAACCCTACAGGGTCAGGAATGAAGGCATCAAATCCTCTTGCCACAACCCCATAGACTGTGCTGGAGGACACCGGGACCCGCCAGGCTGGTTTTCACCTTGTCAAATCCCCTGGCTCCTCCGTGCAGGCTGTTGGGCCCGTTGTTGAGGAACAGCTGATACTCCTTCCCGTCCACGGCGAACCTCCCCTTCGCAATCCTGTTGGCAACCCGCCCCACAACGGCACCGAAGAAAGGGTGCTCTCTCACGTAACCTGTTTTCGGCCAGAAAAACAGYGCACGGTTAAATGGAAGGATTGGGGCAGGACGGGTGGTCTCCGGGCGTGCTTATGGACTCAGAGGTGTCTCTGTCTGCTTCCCCCCAGTAATAAATAGGCGACTGCAGAGCCAGTGTTTCACAAGACACACAGCTCTCTAGTCAGACACATCTTTGATTAAAACAGCCTGATGGGATCTTGTATTCTTGGCAGATTTGCAGAAAGGGCCTCTGTCACTGCCAGTCAGTGTGACACAGAGCCGCCCCACACCGCAACCTGGAGCCACCAGCGCCCCATTCCCCATCTACCACTGAGCCCAGGACAGGCAGCAGGAGTTGTATTTATTCAGCCCACGATTTGGAAGGGACCCTTAGAAGCCAAATCATGTAGTGTGGCAATAAACCAGAAAATGCTGGTTAAATTGCCTGATGGTTTTTTTTAAGTTTTTTTTTTTTTTTAAGAAATAGATTTAGACCCACCTTCCAAAGTGTCAAAGCCTAGGACAACATCTGAAAACTCCCCATCCCTGCCTTTCGTCTCCAGAGCGGCGATTATGCACCCTAAGGACAGGATCTCCACTTTCACGCTGTCCGACTTTAAGATGAACTTTTCCACCACTCCTCCTCCTTTCTCCCGGGGCATCTGCCCGAACACCTCTCTCTTCACTTCTATCATTGCTTCCCAAAACCTGGCCCCTGGCACCGCTGGCAGGAGCTGCGGCCCTGCCAAGGAAGGACACTCAGGAGGAAGCAACGGTTGCCGGGAGCGGAGCAAACGCAGTTCTAAGAGAGCAGTCATAAAAGAATCACATGATTCCCAGCGCCGGGAGGAGTTACGCACCGTCGCCTGCTCCCCGCCACCCTGGCTGGGCAGTCGGCGCGCTGGCAAGCGGCCGCGCAGCTGCGGAGGGATGCGGTAGAGCGTGGAGAGGTGCTGAGGGCTTTCACCGCAGAGGCAGCGTCCCCTGGGTCCGGTCGGCTGGAGGTGGCGGAGGAGAGAGGGAAGGATGCGGAAAAGAGGGAGCAAGGCTGCGTGTGCTCAGGCTCGTGCTGCCGGGGGCATGCGGCGTGGCTGCCAGCACGCGTGTTCGGGCTTGCGGAGGACAGAGCATCACCGCCACCGGCTCTTCTCTCCCACTTTCCTTGCACTGCCACAGCTTTCAGGGCCCTTGCAATGTATGGCATGACAAAATGCTTTATGCCCCTTTATGCCCCCTCCTCAGCCCCTCCACGAGGGGCACAAGGCAGGTCTCGCACCCGCTCAAGGAGCTGTAAATCGGGCTCAGGGCGTTTGCTGGCCAGGTGTTATTCTCAAAGTCATGTTCAGGTGGCCCTGACCTGGACTCCATTAAAAATCATCATCTTTTGAAATACCAACTTCTCCTGTCCGTCTCAGGTCTTTGCAGGCAATTTCAGTCTGCAGGAAAACCCTAGCAACATTTAAGTAATGTGTATGCACGTTTTTTGGCCTCTCTTGGCAAGGCTCAAGTGCAAGGCGGAAGAACTTCACTACAATTTGATGTTGTTATATTTTTATGAGAGCCCATTTTCAGAATTTGTTCAAAGAACCAATAATTCCAAGAACTGCCACCAAAAAGCCTCAATCAATAAGGCTAAATATTCATTTCCAACAGAGCAATCACCTTTAGACAAGACAAACCACGGATTCCAAGCCAACACAGAAACAAAACTTCCCACCCAGAGCTGAGCACAGGTGGTTTTGAAATCTGCACCTCTTTGTTAACGATGGGCTTGTGCTTGCAGTGTAACACAAACAGCCGTTCCTGTTTCCTTCTGCACCTTCACAACTAGTGCTCTTTATCCGAAAATAACATTGCAAGGAAACATGCTTTTTACTGCTCATCAGTACCACCTCCCGTTTGAAACGGGCCGGGGAGCAGCACAAACTTTGGAGCGAGGAAGGCTCCTGGAAGGTGGAAGAGAAGGCAGCCACATTTATAACCGATCCATGAAGTGTTTTCACAGGCAAAGCATTCCAGGAAGCTCACTCCTTGGCACCTTGGCTCCCTCAACACCTTTCTCTTAATGTGCTTCTCTGGACATAGGAAGCATTTCTGCTTCGCAAAGACAGGTTTTCATTAAGGTGTGGGTTTTTAACACGACAGGAGCTGCCATTTTGATTTACTTCTCTGATTCACACCAGGGAAGGTCCAGATCCAACTCTTTGTCTGATATAATAGTCATGCACACTCTTTCATTTTCTCACATACCTTCACAGATGCAAGATCACTCAAGCCCCAGTGACATCTAAGACTGTGCAGGTGCAACAGCAATACCACAAACAAATCTGTTCATGAACCATCCACCCAATTTTCAAGCTGACAGATAAACCAGAAAAGAAACCAGCTTGCACACAACTGAACCTTGCATGAAACAGTAAGGGCAGTGGAGCAATGTCAGCTTCAGGATTTGAGCAAGGTATTTCAAGAGTCCTGCTTCATTACCTGGAGGATTTCTCATAGTTCACCTTTGTGTGTGTCCTACCTGTCTACCTCTGGTGAATGGGGGAGGCAGATGCGGGGAAGAGGCAAGATACAAGCGAATCATGTTCAGCATCTCACTGCATCGGATTTTCTTTTTGGTCATTTCTATTTTTAAGAGAGAGTTTGTTTCAGGCCTTATTCACTGTGGCACTGAGTTTTGCTTACAGTGTGGGTCACATGCAAGCTCCTTGTGTTTTTCTCTTCCTTCTGCCTAGAAGAAAACGGCGGTAGTGGGCCTGAACATGCCTGACATTGGCAGCAAGGGCACTTCCACAGCCCGTGAGCGTTCAGAAAAGCTTGCTGCGCATCTCCAAGGCTTTGGTTTCACTTCTCTGCCTTGCAGCTCTGCACAAGTAGCTGGGCAGTGCACTAGCTCTCTTCTCCGTATCTCCTCTCGCTCTCACCGAAAAGGTACTGCAGCAGCCTTTTGCAACCCAAAACCCAAAATGTTCRTGAGGAACAAGGATTTATCTGCTGTGTCACAACCAGTGACCCTGCAGCTATAGCAGAGGCATGGCGTGAAGGCAGGCTGCGTGCTGCCCAGAAGCCTGGCCCCAGCTGCTCTAAACCAGGCAAGAGATTTCTGTTTAGTAGCAAAGGCGAACTGGGAGGTCAGCCTATGAGTGAATGGTCCTGTCTTTCCCCCACCAAAAAGCTAATAAAAAGGCACACTGCGAAAAAAAACAGTTTTGTTTTGTTTTGTTTTTTGAGAGGGAGCCATTTAATGCACTGTCAACTACTGTCAGAAAATAAACGTGTTATGATAAAAATTACAGAGGATAATTTATTTCCCTGGGACCAGCAGCTTGGAAATTCCAGGTGCCTGCAGGGCAGCTACTGTTTTGCAAGGCAGAAGCAAGGCAATGATTTTACACGTGCTTGTGCTATTTTCTTATGGATACTTTATTTTTGTGCTTTTTTCAGATGTTTTTCTTTAATCCAAAATAAAGTGACTTTGCTTAAAAAGCTACAGTCAACCAAAAGTCTCTGTTGTGCAGTACCTGCTATCACAAGATCCTTTTTTGGTTAGTCCTAAGGCACTTCTGTAATAAATTACATCACCACACTTCCTTCCTTAATTTTGTCTTTATTTTCAACCCAGCTGTGATTTTCAGTTTATTCTSGATCCAGAGCAAGACTTTAGGACTCAACTGATGCAAAAAAAATCTTAAAAGGCAATTCAGGTTTGCGAAGGGACATGTTGTGCTGACCTATAGGGTCCAACTCTGTTCTGAGTTACCTAAATCCATAACCCCCATTTTCAGCAGAGCTGCCTCGTGTAATGGAGCAGGAGTGTGATGTTAATGCCCCTCACCATCCTTGAGATAGGTGACGTGTCTGTATCTGCCCTGTGGGGAATCTTTGGACAGTACTTCTGGGCCGGGTTGCTTGGACCAGATCTCTTGTTTTGGGGAACCTGAGCTGTTTGTCTCAGCACCATGAAGTGATGCAGCATTGCACGCAGAGCCCAGAAACGATCAAGCTGTTATTACACCAGCGGCATTTTGATTTGAAGGTGACAGAGACACTCCAAATGCTGTAATACATAAGCAATGGGCAATGATTATTGCTGTTGCCCAAGAAGCTTCCTTATTCACTGAYAGCAACAGTAACGTACCCAGCACTGCAGCTGAAGATGGGGTCTGTTAGGGCTGATTGCGGCACAGACACAGAAAAGAACGCAGACATCACTTGTTACACCCTCCAGCATTACAAGGCTGTAATTAAATCCCCTTTTTCCAACAAACTTCGTGTAAGCCCGAGGGGACGAGCTGGCACTAAAGCCTGCAGGGAGTTTGCATCAGCACACAGAACAAAAGGGGAGACATTCCCCCCACCATTTTATTGTCTGCTTATTGAATGTATTTTCAGCTCTGCTGGGTACTTCCCAGCACACGGGCTTAAAATGGAGCCTGCACTTCTTTTGCTTCATCTCTTCAGGGGCAAATATACTGAGCCATTGATTAGGTTATTTTAGGATCATGGCACGGTACAATTGCTTGCTGTTATTCTGGCAGTCATTTCTCAGGAGCCAGTTACACACGTTTTATAAAGCTCTTCAAAAAACACAGCTACCCAAGAACACTTTACACAGCACATTTCAGATGTGCCTTTGTGCACGAGTTGTTTGTGTCTCAGTAGCAGCCAAAGAGCCATTTGGATGTGTTGGTTGCTATAGTAATTACTTTCCTTGGGAGCTAAAATAATAGCTTACAGCTCCTGCAGCTCGCTGGTGTGTAGGCTGCCTTGAACCAGAGGCACTTCCATTTTGTTTTGGAGGGGGCTGGGGACTATAATGTACGCTGAGAGACAGACTTTCCTTTCTATGCTCGTGCAGCTAATTTTGAATTTAACCTTTGTAGAGGATGTGTCACAGGTCTAAAAGTTCAAAAATAAAAGCAGCATATGAAATGGTAGGACAGCCTTGCGGCTGAGGTTTCTGATGGGGGTGAAGATTTGGATTTGGTTTCCATTTCTGTTACTGAAAACATGTAGGAAAGGGACTGAGGGTCATGCTGAGACTGATTTTCAGTGCTGAGGGCCCTACAAAGCCCTGGGTGGGGGGCTCACAGGGGTTTCAAAAGTGCCTGAGCAAGTCAAGCAGGAATGTGACAAGGAGGACAGCTCTGCATCATTCCACATTTTTTTCACTGGTGACAGCACTGATGAAGTAACTGCTGTAAGGACTGCAGCTCTGGAAAGGGTAAGGGGTCTCACTGCAGACAAAACAGCCTTTCAGAGCAATCCCACAGCTGGCAGGCGCCTCGCCCCTCCATCTGCAGGCACAGAACGTTTCTGAGTGACATTTAAAATTGCAGTTCTGCGGGCTGTGGGACTTTGCTTGAAAGGGGACTGTGCAGRAGCATTTCCCAGCAGCAGGACAAGCCCCGTGCTCATGGCTCTGCGTGGTCATAGAGGAGGCACTGAGCGGGAAGGTCTGTAAGTTGTTTTGGGCTCTTGGCCTGACGAGCCAGGTATTTTTGCGCAGCTTGCAGCCAGGTAGGCTGGCACGGCATGGCACTTCTGGTATCTGCCAAGGAAGCAGAAGAGAGGCAGGGGCAAGTGGCACAAGGAATGATCAGACTGATTACCCTCCTGCATCAAGAAGCAGCTGCAGGGCCACTACAGCTCAGATTCATGACTCACAGGGGTTGACCTACATAGCGTCCCAGCACCAGCAACAAGTGCCAGTTTGGTTTTGCAGGCAGAGACCAGCAAAAGGGGAGGAGGATATAAAAAATTGCTCAGAGAAGGGGGCAAGGGGAGCTAGGATGAAAGGAGAGAGAAAACAAATAGGGAAAGCATTTTGTCTCACAGTGCTGTCCCAGAAAATTCGCTCTCAGATGCGTACACGGCTGCATCGGCAACTGGCAGGGAGATGCCAAAAGGAGATAAAAGAATTGCATCGTCTGCTAAAGGCTGTGAACATAAACAGTTCCTGTTTGAGTAACAGCAACATACAAAGATGCAGGGAGGGAGGGCGTTCGGGGAAACCACAGGACAAAACCGGGCCTTCGGATGTGAGGGGGGTGTGCTTGGCTTGCACACAGCAGGTGATAAATTATTTCACACATGTAGATGTGCAGATCCCTCCCCCCCCCCAAATTTAGGCATAGCACACACACAAGTTTTGTGCCTACACAGCTTTGCTGCTGAAGTGTAACGCTTAACCAACAGAGTTAAAGCAGCCTAGCAGGGAGTTATATGAGCATCCCCTTCTCCCCAGGCAATGCTGGATAAAGTGCCCTTTGGCATACCCACGTTTCTCTATGAGGCTTCTATCTAACGACACTGGTACAACTAAAGCCAGGTGACTTTTTTATGGAGTGATAGCCCTGTGTCCTGGTTTTGGCTGGGATAGAGTTAATTTTCTTCCTAGTAGCTGGTATAGTGCTGTGTTTTGGATTTAGTATGAGAATAACGTTGATAACACACTGATGTTTCAGTTGTTGCTAAGTAGTGTTTACACTAGTGAAGGACTTTTCAGCTTCCCATGTGCTGCCAGGTGCACAAGAAGCTGGGAGGGAGCATAGCCAGGACCGCTGACCCAACTGGCCAGTGGGGTATTCCATACCGTATGATGCCATGCTCAGTATATAAGCTGGGGGGAGTTGGCCGGGGAGCAGTGACCACTGCTTGGGAACTGGCTGGGCATCGGTCGGTGGGTGGTGAGCAATTGTATTGTGCATCAATTATTTTGCATATTCTATTATTATTATTATTATTATTATTATTATTATTATTTACTACTACTACTACCACTACTACTACTGCTGCTACTACTACTACTACTACTACTACTATTATTTTCTCTTCCTTTTCTGTTCTGTTAAACTGTCTTTATCTCAATCCACAAATTTTACTTTTTTTTTCCATTCTCTCCCCCATGCCACTGGAGGGTTAAGCCGGGTGGGGTTATACCATGACACCCTGGAAAGCCAAGGGTGATGCTGACCTTGCAGTGAACAGCAGTCCAGGACTGCTCTGACAACCATGCGCTTGCACGTACGCCCCAGAGCCCCATGGGGGCAGGGAGAGCCTGTGCACACTGAGCATGGGGGGCTCTGCCTGCCTGCCTGGCCCTCCAGCCCGGGGCAGACACATTGCACCCAGCCCACAGCTGACACCAGGCTGGTTGGAAGTCAAGAGGACATGGTTTTGGTGTTCCCAGGCCCTCTTCCCCTCACAGTGTGGATGTAGCCAAGATTATTTGTGTAATGCCTCTAAGGATGATGCCTAAAGATCCCAGGGTAGGACAGGATGATAGACTTCGTCAAGGAAACCCCTGAAAAAAATGATACTGGAAATCTGGAAATGCTTCATTGCAAGGACTCACAGCTCTTTATTTTCCTTTTTAAATTTTTTTTTTATGATTAGAGAGCCAAACTTTTAATTCACAACACTCCGATTGTGCAGGCTACAGCTATGAGAACATTTAAAGTGTCTGTTCTGTATTAAACTTGTTGTGATGTTTCAATTTTTTTATCTGAGAATTTCCTATGGCCTTTTTGTAAAGCTCTTGGGCTAAGCTTTCTGCCATTGTATCAGAAAATTTGGCTGCATTTTTAGCCCTGGTGGATTGTGGTGTACCAAAATCTTAAAATTGTCACTGAAGCACTCCAGTAGAAACAATATTTAAGATGCAAAATCCTAAATGCAAGGGGGAAAAAAGTATTTCTCTGGCAAGAAGCTTTAAGAAACAAAAAAGTAAATCGAAAGGCATCCAAAGATAAAATTCTACAATCAATCCAATGTATTACCTGATTCTACAGATTATTGTCTGTCTTTGAAACATACCACCTGTATTCACTGTGGCCAACACCTGCAGTTTTAGCAGAGTAACAAAATTTCTTTCTTTACCCAAAACGGAGTCAGGTGTGGGAGAATCTTGGCTTTCCTTAAACAGGAAATCTGCAGCCGTCATGGGGACTCATAATTAAAAACATGATCCAAGTATGAGATATAGTCTGAAGTTACCACAAGGCAAACAAAATAATTCAGACTGTTTTAACCACAAAAAAATTACTTCTGATTTTTAAGCCATGATTTGGAGGGAGCAGGACAGGGCTAATTCATGACTTTCGATTTCTAGGATGGGCAGTACTGGTCTAAAGAATGATTAATGACAGTATTTCTGGACCACTAGATTTTTCTTTGGGTTAATTTGGGAGTAAATTATGGTATTAACTATTTGATGTTTGACATCTGTAATGAGCTGCTAATGACTCAGAACATGGACTTTAGGAAGCCTTGTTATATTAAAAGCAAAAGCTGCAGCTATGTTAAAAACTCGGGGGAGACTGCAAAAAACTTCCTCTACTGGAGGACTAGTTTGTGCTAGATAAGTATTCTTGCTGGCATAATTACTACTTCTTCTCAGCAGCAACTCTTCTTCAACACAGACATCATAAGATGAAAAAAAAAAATCTTGAAAGTTTGCTCACACATATCATTAAAATGACTTATCTTACATCAATGTATGGTAGGTAGCCCGTCTAAACGTGTGGCTCAGCATGAATGCTCCTGTGAAGTGGAGTGTGAAAAGATGAAGTGTGTCACCCAAGAAAGTGTATCAAGGACACCCTAAGGACATGCTTCATCAAGTGCAACTTCCTAGCSAAGTCACTGGAGCTCTTAGAGTCAGCAGCGATGCTCCACAGACCTTGTTTGTATAAACAGCATTTCCTCAGGCACGGAGAGTGTGCCAGCCGAAGTAGTCGTGGAGTAGCTCAAGGTGGTGAATTGTATTGCAATTGCGTAAGAGAAAGCTGACTGCCTATAGATACCTACCATGCATTCACTGAGCCTGATTCCTCCATCCCCACCACAACATTGTCATYTTTGGCTGCCAGCAGCAGCAGCAGCCATTTAATTGACACGGGTTTAGATGCTGTCAGGGCAAAGTGAAAYTGGGATATTTTTTTTTTTCTTTCTCCTCCTTGTGAAAGCAATTGAAGCAATACTTGGGAACACCCCCCCCTTGTTGCAGTGAAAATCTGGCTAGTGCCCTGCTTGGGGAGCCTGGGAAGGTGGCAAAAGTTATGCTACAGGGAAATCACAAAGGACTTACATCAAGGCTATTGCAGCTAACGAGGTGAAATYGTACAAAATGTTTTATTTGGCTTTAGTCAGCAGAACATTCTTTGTAATGGGCAAAAATAAGCAGTGACAACATTTTAATGATAATCAATAAAACTAATTCTCATGTACCACACACAGCACAAGGACATTAGTAAGCAGAACTTCTCTGAGCTTACAAAGTGTTCGTGCTGTACAGTGCACATTAAACCACTCTGGGAGCCCAAGCAAAGATATCTATAAGACGTTGGTTTCTGCTCTGGGGAGGTAGCATCTCCAGCCAGCACGAGGGTGGGGCAACCTCAGCACTGCACCCAGTCTCACCCTGTAGACGTTCTTGTTTACCAGTCAGTTCAAAATCCATCACCAATTTGCATTCCTGCCACAGCAAGCAAAATAGTCCAGTGGCACTTCTCCATCCTGGATGGAAAGAGACAAAGGAGATTAAGATTAGAAATAAAATACAATAACTTGTAGGAAAGCACCTGGCTCTCAGACATTCTCTCACTTAGACACTCAGCCTTATGCTCCAATTAAGTTTTCACCATCGAAGAGCAAGACGCAAACCACAGAACACCAACTAAATTTCTATTTTAGAAATGCATATCCTTTCTGGCAGCCCTTCTTCATAGGTGCTTACCAAATGGTGATTCTGGGAAACAATCCCTGCTTCACAAATTGATCACTGCTCATTTTTAGGAACTGTTGCCTAATATAAATCCAGAATTTTGACCCATTCCTCCTTGGGGGATGCAACGCTCAAGAACAAAAAATGCTTCCAAAATCTCTGTCTTTAAAATGGAGCAGCTATTTTAAGAGCGGGAGGACAGTCCTGGTGTCTGGATAACTATGCCCACAGATGGCAGTTCAGCTTGTAAGCAAGTCAGAGCTGGCTAAGGGCATGATTTGTGTCCACGGGATGGGAAAGCTGCCTGCCTCCTCAGCAGGATTATTTTGTGTGAGCAGCCCTGAGAGCTTTATACTGACAGGTAGCCAGGGCCTCTTACCCTGGCAGGCCATGTTGGTCAGCCCTCTTTTCTCTCCGCACACTAGGACACCCCAATGTCCTGCTCACCCCTCACGATTCTGTGTCCACATTTCCAGAGTCAGGCAGCACAAGGAAGCTGCCTGGGTTTCTTTCAGAGCACTTTGCTATGCACAGGGCACAGCCAACGTGCACACAAATGAACAGCAGGTATACTGCCAAGTCCTTGATTTAACGGGACCAGGGATGTGTGTAGCAGCTGCAGAATTGAATTTAGGCATGGGCAAAGGTAGTTTTCTAGGACAGCAAGGCAGCCATGGCTCTGCTGCTCATTTCACCTACACCAGAGCCCTGGAGAGATAAGCTAGCCCTGCTGCCAAGAGGGCATGTGGAATGGCTGCTTTGAGATGCAAACAAAGCACCTCTGTGTGGCACATCTGTATGGCACTGGAGCTGTCCACCTCTTCTGGGCTTGCCGACAGATCAGCAACCCGCCAGCAAAAGGAAGAAATTTCAGAATTGCAGTTATTTTATGCTACAGCCCAGAAGAAGCAAACCCAGCCCTGGATGGGGATGTGAAAGTGCCATTACAATGTCTTCAAGAACAAATGGTGTCTAGTATTTATGCAGAGAAAGGTGATCTGAACCAGAGAGAGGAAGTACTGACTAGACAGATATGTTGCGCTGTCCATCCAAGAAAGAATGCTGGTAACCAAACAAACAATAAAGGTAAAAAAACCCACACCACCACCCCCCACCCCCCCCCCGGGGGCCCTATACCTGGGTAAGAGCTGCGACACTGGGACTTTTGTCTCTGCTGTGGCTGCACTAGCGAAAACAAGTATAGTGGCTGTGGTCTGCTGGTGTACTTCTGCTGTACAGAGGTCTGAAAAATACCACAGGATGACCCATCAGGTTGCCTTTTTATCCTTTTAACAGAGCGAAAACACAGATGCTGTAGATTACAAAGAAAAAGAATTAAGCATGCAAAGTCAAAAACATACATAATGGAAAATGCCGGGATGAAAGTTGCAAATGCAGGCTGATTTTGCCCCCTCATGCCTAACTTGTTGTGTTAAGGACTTTAATTTTTACAGTCATCGATTCATTTGCTCATGGCGCCTCAGCCTCGCTTGGTGCACTGGACAGGCTGTGCCCAGGTAGCAAGCAAGTTCTCTGTCTTTGCTTTCCTCCCACTCGCGCAGGGAGCCTAGGCCGTGCCCAGAGCATGCTCCTCAGCTCTTCCGCTGGTGAAAGAATGACTTGTTTCTTCTGAGCATTTTTCACTACCGTCGGGAAGTGCATCACTGCCATGTGAGGTGAGCAGCCGCTGTAGTCTGCTGC
This sequence comes from Oceanodroma leucorhoa, assembly GCA_030449065.1. NCBI lineage: Eukaryota > Metazoa > Chordata > Aves > Procellariiformes > Oceanodroma > Oceanodroma leucorhoa. Next base: position 581,824 of record JASVER010000222.1, on the reverse strand, counting down.
AGGGGTAGAGGACTGATATGTAGACAGCTTTTGCTCGATGTATTCTTAATACTTTTCAAGGGACCATTTAAAATGCTTAAGGCCTGATTCCACAGATAATGCCATTTTATTTCACACACAGTTCTGAAAATTAATTCTGAGGTTGTCAGCTCAGGCTTAAGAAAATGAGGAAGAAAGATTGAGTGATTGTAAGCAACTGGTTTGAGCGACTTGCCTAGTATTACATCAGTCTGACAAGAAAGAAAGCAGCGTCATCGCTTTTAAGCTCTGTGTGTGCGTGCATGTGTGCACGCACGCGCACTGACTCTGTATGTACATAAGAGCAGTGGTAATAAACTCAAGCACTCGAAAACTTTGTGTCAGGACATCCAGAAGAAAACCTGAGATTTGCTTGTGAGGTTTTATGGACCATGTACTTGATCTGACTACAGTTGGGTTGCCTCTGGCATGAGAGCATTGAAGAATCATGTTTTTCAGTTGCAATCAAAGGAACTAACATATTTTTTCAGAAGTACTGACTAGACAGAGGTAAACTTCTCTAAGTTTACTTAGAGAATTAAACTTGGAGTTACTTGGAGTCTGATGCTTTAAGAAACAATAAATATCACAATATTTGTGATCCTTTTGAAAGTGCTGGTAATAGTGCAAGGCTTGGTGATTCTGCTATGTAAGGCAATGATTTTAAGTCCTTACTGGTCAGTGGGTCTGACCTCTACCACAGCTGTTTATCAACCCAAGCKCACACCCATTTAGGTATTCAAGCCAGTGTCAAACATGCTGAGCAGTCATAGTTTCTCTTGACAATAGCTAGTGTATTGCATGCTTAGTACTTAGGTTTTTGGCTTCAGAAGTCTTGTAATGAATACCCAAATGTAGGGGTCTATAAACTGCTGGTGGATTTAAAAGAGTAGAAGTAGCAAGGAGCTGTAAGTGCTGTCCAGCCTAGAGGAGAGCATGGATAAATCCAAATCAAAATAATAAAAAATAAGAACTGAGAAAAATCTTCCAGTTCAGTTTGTCCATTTATGTTGGTGTTTTCACCATTCCTCTGCAGCTGAGGTAGTGGTAACTTCCAGCAGGAGGGTGGTCAGAGCACTAATGTCTTAAGCTGTTGAGACTAAATTCAGAAAAGGAACAAAAAACCTGCACATTCATGCCTCAGCTATAGAAAACGAGCACCAATGTAACCTTCCAGATTTCATGTTCAACCTGCATGCTATCTCCTACATGTAACTTTGTGATTCCACTGACTGTCGGAGGGCTCCTGAGTTTTTGGTAAAACGGGTTGGGTCAAAATGATTAATGTGGGAAAGCCACACTAATCAGCACTGTTGGAAAAGAAGCCTTAAGCCTTGAACATGCAAACTCCAGCAACGCAAAACTTACCAAGAGCTGTTGCCCTCCCCTCCAAGTCAAGACCCCATCCTTGGTCAGGACAGCTGAGTTTTGGCTGAGCAAGAACTGCAGATCGGAGCCCTGCAGCAGCAGACCCTCCCTCGCCACCAACGTACATGTACATGAGCCACTGAGGCACCTTTACTGGTAGGGCTCAGGAGGTCGCGCTCCTCCCATCCTATCCTGCGGGCATCCCCCTGTGGCATGTCTTCTGCATCGTACTGTGGCAGAGAAGCTGTGCAGAGCTCTCCATTTATACTGATCTAGCCCTGTGGTGAAATTACTTTTCCTTCAAAATGGCATTTTCTCAGTTTCAGTCCGTGACTGAGGCTTCTGCAGTTGCGTGCCCTCAGCTGCAACAGCTTGTATCAGCAGCAGACACAACACGCCAGAGGGGGAGAACCGTGGCTAACAGCCCTCATGTCGATGTGTTGAGAAATGTGCTGACATTTTCCCCACAAGCTGTATGTCTACTTACGATTCTCCTCAGGCTCCAGGAAGGTCCCTGGCATTGGTTTCCATCAAACGTGCATGTGAAAACATGCAACCGGGGGRTGAGACATAATGACATCAGAGAACTGATCACTAGAGGAGAAACTTTATGTAAGCAAAAAGTATAAAAGGGGGGGRGGAAGAAAAAAAATGACTAGGCAAGAGCCAGCTTAAGGCTGTTAAACAGAAAGGTATGGAAGCGGCTTTTGACTCAGAAGATCCTTAAACTGCTGACGGCTGGAAACTGGGAAGTATACCTGGGACGCTCGCTCTGTGCATTCCATTTTTTACGTGTTGCTATATGTACCCACTGCTGGCAGCTCTCCAGCATAGGATGCTTTGGTACGACCCATTTTTATGTCATCTCTTGTTGACTCAGCCGAAAAGGGTAGATCGGGTCTTAGTGTAGTATCACCCCTAACACACTCAGCACAGTAACGTGTGATGGCTAAAGGACTAGTTTCACCTCACATTTGAAAGTCATATCCAGACCATTTTCAGGTATCACCTTCTTGTTAATGTCACACTATGAATGTCATTACTGGATCAACTCATGCTAATTATTTTTCCCTTATGGCCAAGCGAACTAAAACCTTTTCCCATTTTTATTCTAGCTGTTACTTGCATTCCCACGGTATCTAAATACACCTATCTTAGCACTGGAAGTGTAATGTGTTAGCATGGTAAGAAACATTCCTTGCTACAATGAGCTAATAGCTTAATGTAATATAAATTATAGTAAAGGATGTAAGAATCACAAGGCAGGAAAGGAAGAGGAGAGAAAATTGTACTGGTAACAACATGTACTTCCAAACTATGTGCATAATTAGGTGGTTTAAATTTCTACYGGGTTTGGTGATTTTTCTTCATGTCATTGTTCTGCTCTTTATGTAATTATGTGGTTGTACTTGACTGCGTGGTGGTAAGTAAATAACACTAATTGCTTTTCTTATTGGAAGGTAGTGGACTGAAACCATGACTTCTGTTTATCAGCTCCAGGTAATAAAAATTGTATGAAAAGAACTATTTCAGGCAGTATTAGCACCTTTCATCTCTCTTTCTCTTTTATATAAAAGAAACAGGCTGACAAGCAACATAACAGTGAAATCCTCCTGCTGAGTCAGATGCTCAGTTTCAAACTTACATAACTGGGATGTATTTCCATATTCCCTCCCTCCTTTCGTATGCACGAAGCACAGAAACAATGACTGCTCCAAGGCTGCTCGYGGTAGCTTAGTGCGGAAGCCTCAATGTCGCAACTTAAATATGAAAAATATCTTAACATCTCCACTGTGGAATAATTAAATACCGCAYTAAGTCAGCAAAACAGAGTCTGTTACCAAGTGACATTGGAGTCCATATGTTGCACAGAAGCATGCTGAAACTTTTCTGTTTCTTGGAACACTCAGTAAATAAGAATTTGGTCAAACAGTAAGTCATTTCCTCATTTTCGGAGAAGTAATTTTAAATACATGGGGGGAAAGAAAATTTAATTATTGCAGAAGATCTAATTATTACAGCATTTCAACGCCATTTTCTGACTACCACTCTGACACGTTCTGTAATTTCTCCGGCTGTTATTTTTTGCAACGGTATGGTGTAAACGTCTGCTAAAATCCCAGAACTCTAGCACATAAAACTAATTTACTAGAAACTTCATCTGGCAAGTAAGCATTTATGTCCATAGCAGAAATATCGGTAGTGTATTTAGAAACAAGTCAAGTGCCAAGAAAAGTAAGTTTAATGTTCACAGATGGCATGTTCCTCACTCACTGTTTGAACCTACAACAGATGTATGTACAGCTTCAGCCCTGTGGACTGTATGCTCTCAAAGTTGTAATGAATTTTTGTTAAAAATGAAAAATAGGTACAAGTATAAGAAATACTGAAAGAAAAACATAAATTAAGAAACAAAGACCAAAGAGAAAACAAGAAGGTGAGAAACACAGCAAGTTAAATCAAATGTATGTATTTGTAGATAAGATGATTAGATGAGCTACCTGAGAGATGCAGATTCAAATCATGTCGGGCAGAATGGGAAACTGAACCTCCTCCCACTTCTTGGAGGAGTGCCTTTACCACTGGGTTTTAGGATAACAGAAAATGTTTAAACATCAAACCATTTGCTTTCTTTTCTAGCTTACAAGTACCATTTCAGGTTGAACAACATGTTTTGTCTGATACAAGCGTGGGGTTTTGGGTTTCCCCCCCCCCCCCACCAAAACAAGAAGAAAAGAAAAACATTTATTTTGGCTGTCTTCTGAATTACTTCCCTCCCTCTTATTGGGCTGCTCAACTGAAAAAGCAATTACTCGCACAATCCTACACCCATTCTCCATTGACCTACTTTCAGCAGGGTTCCACTCCACATCCACCTGGGTTTGGCAGCCACAGCAGCAGAAACTAATTCAGCTAGAAAGTCGTATAAGCCACTTAGAACATTGAAAGTCTTCTTTCTGTGCCTCCATCCATGAGGAAGCCTTCTCCTGGACAAACTGGCAAGATACAGATTGGATAGGGAGTCTGCAAGATGGGTAGAMAATTGGCTAACAGGCTGCACTCAAGAGGGTGGTGATGGATGTTTTTTACTCAGGCTGGCAGCCTGTCACAAGTGGGGTCCCCCAGGGATTGACACTGGGCCCCACGCTGTTCATCTTCACAAACGATCTGGATGATAGGATTGAAAGCACCTTCACCAAGTTTGCTGATGACTGGGTGGTGACGTGGACACATGAGAAGGGAGAGCTATCATACGGAGAGACCTGGACAGGCTGGAAGAGTGGGCTAGGAAGAACAGTATAAAGTTTAACAAAAAGACAAGTGCAAAGTCCTGCACATGGGATGACATAAACAAAGAGCCCAATACAGGCTGGGACCTGTGTGGCTGGGAAGCAGCCTTGCTGAAAGGGACCTGGGGGGTCCTGGTGGACAGCAAGCTGAACAGGAGTCAGCARTGCGCTGCTGCAGCAATGAAGGCAAATCAGATCCTGGGCTGCACCTACAGGGATATTACTAGCAGGGATAGAGAAGTGATCATCCCACTCTATTCAGCGCTTGTCAGACCACACCTGGAGTATTGTGTCCAGTTCTGATCCCCACATTTCAAGAAAAACATGGACAGATTGGAGAGGGTCCAAAGAAGGGCCACGAAGATGATGAAAGGGCAGGGCAACCTGCCCTATGAGGAAAGACTGAAGGAGTTAGGTCCTATTTCCCTGGAGGAGAGAAGGCTCAGGGAGGGGGGAGAGGCTCATCACGGTATTCCAGTACTTAAAGAGCAGCTACAAAGAGGGTGGAGGCTCTCTCTTCACAAGGATCCACATGGAGAAGACAAGGGGCAACATGAATTTTTTTACAGTGAGAACAACCAATCATTGGAACCCAGGGATGTGGTAGAGTCCCCATCGCGTGAGGTTTTCAAGATGCGACCGGACAGGGTGCTAGATAATCTCATCTAGGCTCCCTCTCATGAAAGGTTGGGCCAGATGATCTTTCGAGCTCCCTTCCAGCCTAGTCTGTTCAACAGTTCTATGATTCTATGCAGACAGGCATGGGCTCCAAGAACCACCTTCAGCAACATCTCCCTGAAGAAGGAACCCTGAGCAGACCCACCCACTGTTTGCATTGCCAGCAAACAGACCCGTATGCAGTGCAGTCCTATGAGCACACATTGGCACTGTTAGAAACGGTAGTGCCCTGGGGGGAAACACGGACAACTATCGAGGCAGCTCTCCCTGCTCAYCGAGCTTGTAGGGAGCGTATTTAGTGCGGTATTGTTTCTCACCCGATGAGCAGCGGACCCCGCCGGCCGACGTGAACAAGCACACGAGCTTCCTTTTCATGGGCCAGGGGCTAAGGGCTTGGTGTGGAGCTAACGGCTGTGCCTGAGGAGGTGTCTCGGGAGCGGCCTCATGGCTCCCGGAGGGCTTTGTGACCTTGGCAACTCACGGCTGGGAGACGGGACACACCGGCGGCGGCGGGAAGGAGACAAAGGCGGTGGGGGCCGCGGGGGGGGGGGTGAAGGCGGTCGGCGAGGAAAGGGCTCCCAGGCCGGAGGCGCTGGGCCGGGCCCTCAGGGGCCCTTGGGGCGGCTCGCCGCAGGCGCGCGCCCCCGCCGGCCGCTGCGCCGTCCAGCCGCCTCGCGCCCGCCGCCTTCCCCTTCTCCGAGTCCTCAGACAGCAAATTGCGAGGGCGGGGAGGGAGGGGGCGGTGACGGGCGCGCTCGCCGGCCAATCGCCGCGCCGGCGGCGCCCGATGGGCATGCCTGCTAGCCTATCGCCTCGGCGTCTTCGCCCCCTCCCCGACTCGGAGCCAATCGTGGCGTCGGTGGGCGGCGGGGAGGCGTGACCCCCCGGTCCCGGCGCGGGGAGGGGTGTGTGCGGGGGGGACGGAGCGCAGAGCATCTTTCGGGCTCGCCGCCGCCGTCAGGGTCTGTCCCCGCTCCCTCGTCGCCTCCCCTCTCCCCTCGCCGGTAGCCGGGCCGTTCCTTCCCTCTCGCGGCCATGTCATCGCCGTCGTCTGGAGAGCGGTACGAGGAGGAGGAGGAGGAGGAGGACGGCGCCTACGAGAGCCAGGCCAAGCGGCTGAAGCCCAGCGCCGCTGCCGAGGAAGGCGAAATCGAGTACAGCGGCGCGGAGGAGAGCGAGAGCCGGCGGGACAAGCCCCCCCCGCCACGCGGAGGGGGTTTCTCAGGCGGGGTGAGGGACGCGGTGGCCGCCGGGGTGCCGGCGGGGGGAGGGGGCCTGCGAGCCGCCCGCCCCACCCCCCACCCCCCCCTCCCGCGGGGCGAGGCTCGCCACACTCCCCCTCCTCTGTTTACCCGGCGGGAGGGGGGGGGGCCTCCCCGCTCCCCCCGCGGAGTGGCGGGAGGCGGGCGGGAGGTGGGCTTGCCCGGTGGGGGTGGGAGCCCCGGCCACGCCGCCTTCCCGCGGCTGGATCCCGCGGGCCCTCTCCCCCGGGCATGGAGGCGCTTCCGGTGGGAGTGCGCTTTTCCCCCCTCCCCCGTGGTCGGGCGGCGGGAAAGGCGGGGAGGGAACCGGGCTGGCTCCTGTCCTTCTCTCCGCGGCAGGCCTGCTCGGCTGATTGTTTTCTCACCGTAGTTGCCTGGGGAAAGGGACTGAGCTTGCAGTCTGCTAGATAGACGTGATTTGGGTTTTGCAGTTCTGGGATTTGTTTCTGTTCCGTGGGCAGCTTGTTGCCTTTTGGGATGTTGCCGTTGCAAGTTTTGTGCTTGCCCTGTTGCTGAGTGTAACTATAGAAACGTAGAGCGGAGGGGGGGGGAAGCGAGGCAGAGGGTTTCTTTCGTCCTTCTGCTTTACCTTTGTGTCTGGCAGCATAGCGCCATAAAGCTGATGATAAATGATTGCCTTCTTTATAAATTCACTTGTATTTCTACTTTCTCCGTCCCCCACGAACAATGCTAATAAGCACGCTGGTTCACTAAATTTTTTGCTACGTACCTTTTATTCTTCATGAATTTGGATCTAAATATCAGGATAGTTCTTGACCCATAAATTTGAGCTAACAATACTTTTGTGTCTACTGTTTGATTTCTTAGCTGACTAATGGTCCAGCTGATTGTAACTGTTTTTATTCTTGATGGCTCTTTCTGTTTCTTACTTGAAAAAGCAAAATCAAGAAAACATTGWTTTAATGGCAGACCTTGAAATTTAGAATACCTCTATTTCATGACTTGTTAAAATGAACTTGCTTAGCACTGGGATAAATTAATGAGAGAGCATTTGCTTTTACCATCTCTCTGTCAGTTAAACCTCTTGATGGATAGGGTACCTGCTAAATTAGTACAGAAGTTCCCCGATAAACTGCAAGAAGGATACATCTCTGGAGAGTACTATTTTAATTCTATAGTTTCTTGTGACCAAGCGTTGTCTCTGTTGCAATCAAGTCTTAGCAATGTGCTCTGTCTTAAAGGCCAGTTCTGAACAAAATCCATATGCTTGCTTAAGTTATCTTGAAATTTTGTCATGTAGGAGAGGTGGACATCATGCAGTGTTTCAAGTAGGAACAAGATCCTGCTCTTGCCTTTCCTCTTTCCTGCAGTATTTTATGAAATCAGGTAGTTCTTACTTTTTTTCCTTCATTCTGGATTCTGGCTCTGATTGTCTTCAGGTTGACCTCAGTATCTCAGTTTATCCCAGCTAATGTGCAGGACACACTGCCCTGCCCCTTTGGGTAATGAGAGCACAGAGTATGTAACTTTACATTTTGGGTTCAAGAATGGCGCATGCTGAGTTTCGTGAGTAAAGAAACTGAAACAAATGTGTAGCAAGTCAAGAACATGAGGATTTTTAGGCAGCTTGTTGTGTCAGTTGCAATGTGCCTCAAAGAGGTGTGTGGTCACTGACTGATTTATTGGCAAAGCTGTATTCACAAGTTCACTATTGGAGAGGCAGAAGTTGTCTTGATAATAGAGATCAAACTAATTGCTTAAGAATAAGCTATAACATCAAGTGGATATGTGAAAAATGAATGACTGAGCACTTTGGTTACTAATTTTATGTGGGGCTTTTAATAGCAAAATGCCAGCATCTGTTCCTGAGAGTTAGTTAATGTGAATTTTAGTTTTTTTCTCTAATTGATTAAAAAAATGTACAGGAAACTTATTTATTCTGTGACACATCTTACTCTTTTCTCTCCAGCGAAATGTTATAAAAGTTGTATGTGGTTTAGTGCAAAGACATATAAGATGAGGGTAGGCTGAGAGGAGGGAAGAAGTGTAAGTATCCTGGGCTGCTCAGAAGAGAGCAGAAAAAGAGTAACTGAAGATGAAGTAGGAGGAACTATAGGGAGTGGGGAATTAGAAGGAAAAATGGGAAAATGGATGACCGGGGTAAAAAGAGTGGTAGGAATCTGGTAGCCTCACTGTTGKTTTTTTTTTCTAACGTGCATCCTAGAATATCGGTGAATTGTACACTCATGGATTGTATGCTCTCTTTGTATAAAAGCTGTTTTGTGGTAGGACTCCGCTAGCAGGTTGGTGGGGTCTCCCTGCTGGGCTATATTTATTATTGTGGCATTTTCCCGTTCCTCTGGGATTGTTTCATTGCGTTGAATAAGCCCTTCATGCCTCTAAGTTTTGGGTTTTTTTTTTCAAATGGCTGCCTAGAAGTCTGTATGTGAGATGCAGATGGGGAAAACCAAAAGTTATTCTGCTCTTCTTTTTCTCTTGTTTCCCACTGGTGTGGACACTCTTCATAGCCCAGAGGTGTACCCTCTTCCTCATGGCTTATCTCAAGGCTGAGGAGCATGGAGAGCCAGGAACAGACCAGAATGTTGACCGGGGGAGGAGTAGGAAGTGGTCTTGCAGAAATATTCTGTGGGGGAGAGTGTGATTTGGAAAAATGACTTTTACAGAGGCAATGTTGAGTGGAGGTGAAGCTTTGGCAGAGAAGTCAGAATTGTGGTGTAGCAGAGGGTCAGGACACTGGGAGAATGTGCGTTAAAAGCTGTGTTTGAGGGTGTTTGGAGGGCCTTTCAGCTCCATCCCCTCTCCCTCCCTTAAATTTCAGTTTTGTTGATTAATGTTGTATTTATACAACCTGTATTTGCTGTAGCATCCACCTGCCTCACTGTCTCTGACATACCTATTCTTAAATATTTCTATGAAGTAAGGAAGATCTCTTATCGCCCTTCTTACAGTTGGGGAAGTGAGATGTGGTGTCTAAATACACAAACATAACTACAACCTACCGCAAGGTAAGATAGGGATGTGAACTTGCAGCTTCTCAGCTACTCTGCTGTAACTTCCTATGTGCAGTGTTCTTGCTTTGTGATAAATGGAAAGCAGCTCACTTCGCAACTCAGTTGCTTCGTGTCTATCACAGGCAGCTGCGGTAACAGTAGCTATATGGCAATGAGTTAAGATCTTGACCTGTTTTGCAGCGACTTCTTCATATATCCATTTCTTACATGAAGTACATCCTAGAAATCAGTTATGGAGTGAGTGTAAATCATTCTCCCTCCTGTGTCCCCCATCAAAAAAAGTAACCGTTACCTTCAGGCTAGTTCTTCTTCCAGCACCGCAGATTTAATCTCCTGATGATGTTGAGTGGGGTTTTGTTCTTGGCGTGTTTGTTTTTTTTTTTAAAGGGATATTCAGATTGTGCTGAGCAGAGAGGAAAATAGAGTATTTCAGTTGGAAGGGACCTACAGCGATCATCTAGTCCAACTGCCTGACCACTTCAGGGCAGATAAAGAATTAGCAGAAGGGGCCAGAGTGCAGGTATTCCGTCCTGTAGCAGTTGCAATCATTGAAAGGACACAGCGGTAGAGAGTACTAGGAAGAGGTATGCATTAAACAAGAGAAACAATACCCCAAACTCCACATCCAAAACAAAACTAAAATGCCAGGTAGCCTTCCAGAATATGGGGTGTGATTAACCTTAACCCCCTTCTCCTGCCTAGCCCCTCCCCGCCCCCTGGCCCTCAAAACCAACCAGCCAACAACAAAACAATAAATCCAGGATATACAAAACTGTTATATTCTTCTACTGCTATGGAACCTTAATTTTGTCTTGTTTGCTTGGTTCTTCTGAGACACTGTCTTACTTCACTGTGTCCTGGAAATACTGTTGTCACTGCAAAGCTACAGGAACTCCAGGTGGCACGGAGAGAGGTGCCTCCTGTACCTCTGTAGGGAAGAGACAGAACTGCTCAAGTCAGGCAGGTTTGATCAGCAAGGATGATGTACGACAGGGCAAACAGCTTTACGTTGTGCCATCATTGTGTAGTACAACTAGCAGTTGAAGAGTGTGCGCGAAATGTTATGTATCTGCTTATGAAGGCCTTTCCTCATCAGACCATCCCCAGTGGGCAGAGCTGAGATTATCGGGGAATGTGGTGTGTACCTTCGCCTTGCCTTTAGGGTGTGGTAATTTTTAGCTACCCTTGACATCCTGCAAGGCAGTGGGATGCAGATCCGTCCATAGTTAGTCATTAACGAAGTTTTGGGCACTTGCATATCTAATAAGCAACCTTTTGGGGCTTTCCCCTGCCATTTCTGTCATATTTATAAAAACAATTTCAGAGCATTTAAGAGAGAGGCAGCGAGAGGATAAAGTTGAGAGTAAAATAATCTGAATGGTGAGAAATAACAGTATCATTAGGTACCTGGGGGAGAGAAAATGAAGGAGGAGTGCTGTCCTTTTGCAGTAAGGAGAAAAAGAGATGGAGGAGTTAGGCAGAGAAATGGTAAAGGAGCAGATGGTCCAAAAAGGGTAGTGCAGACTAATAGAACTAAGGTGAATATACTGACTGGAAAGTGTCTGGAGAAAGGATAAAGCAGACATTTATGTGCAAACAGTTGGTGAAAAATTCTCTAATCTGGAATTGGTGAGCAAGAGAGACCTCATCCTAGAGCCCATGATGACCTTCTTCCTTTTTGGAATGGCAAATCATAATTTTTTAGCAAGAAACCAGTGATATATTTAAAATGTCTAGAACTATGTAGGTCACCAGTGAATGGATGGATGTTAAAATGCCGTTCTTTGAAGCTGCATCTGTTGCAGTCTTATGTATATGAAGTAACTTGTTTGTGCTTCATCTGCTTGGTTATGTCAGCACTTCCCTTCGTGCCTCAGCTCTCTACAGAAGCTCTGTTTCAGTGTTAAGCATTTTTATGTTCCTAGCTTCTTTCTTGAGGGAAACCTTTTCTGTCCTTGTTACTGGTCTGGAGCACTTAGAAAGGAAGTCTGTTTCCACTATCTATTTTATAATTGCATTTTCTGTCCAGCTAATGATTCTTCAAGAAATTGTTACTGAGCTTTCAAAAACCCTTAAGCCATATATGTTAATGGATACAGCAGTAACGTTAGCTAATCTGTTCTCCTGGCTTTGGTGGAGTGCAAGTATCGTGTTGGAGTTTTGCATGGGGCTTTTGTGCCATCGTGGGAGTTGGAGTTACTGAAAGACTCCTTTGTAAGCGGAGAAATGCTGGTGGTGGTTAATCTGTATGTGAGCGGATGCTTTGGTGTAACCTTTGTCTGTGTGCCTGCTGTAGCACGTGTAGTTTTCAAGGTACAGTGACTGTGAGATCTTGGTCAAAATCCTGTTTTTCATGTCAGGGAAGAAATTATGGCAGCAGTCGGATGAGTTGTATACGTTCTGACCTTAGCTGTGGAGATGCTTTACACTTACAGACACGTTTGATTTTTCGTGTGATCTAGTGGTTTTATTTCTCCTTCTTTCAGAGGAAATCAAGGATCATTCTAGATTTGCTTGATACTGCAGCTTGGTAGCTGCAAAACTTGTTTGATGATAATATGTATGTCTGCCCTTCGTGAAGACTTTTTTGCACTCAAACATATGCCTGTGGCACATGTTCATGTCTTTCACCAATATGCTCTGTGAATGTTAGTTTGCGGCTTCCTGGCTCAGGACTGACTTATGCTCGGTTCTTGCGTTGCTGTTTACTGCTGCTGGTTTGAAACTATTTTGAGTGAAGCAGAGGCCCTCTGGTTTGGCCATTTATAACCTCAATGGTTTTATCTGTATAAATTAGTTTCTGAAATGCTATGTAGATAAGTCCTTAATTTCATGGCAAGTGACTGAGATTTCACTTTTTTTGTGGGGGGTTTTTGGGTTTGATTTTTTTTTTTTTTTTTATTCCATGCTTCTTGAGCTTCTGCACAAGTTACTACTATAGCAGCAGTGTTATGACTTTTGATTCTTGCTAAATCTCCTACTATACAACACCCTACTAAAAGGTGCTTTCTATATGGTGTAATGGGAGAAGGAAATTTGTCTTGGAAAGGCAAGTGTTGCTTTAACTACAAAAGAAAGCAAAATTTGTATTTGCTGAAGGTTCTGAGAATAATTCCAGTTGCAGAAGTGCGGATACCTGTATATGTGTGTATAACTCATGTATAATGGATTTGAAGATGCAAGTATAAAAAAAAGTCTTAATTTTTGAGAGAATTTGTACTGTTAGGAAGATTTATATCTTCAGTAGACAAGCTTAAATGGACTGCTAATAAACAAAAATACAAAGGGATATGCATGACAAAGAAACGTGAACTGAAACTAGAACAGAAGATTGAACTGGGAAGGGGAGGGAGAGAGAAATCCCATTCCATTATGGTCCACTCTCCGAAAAGCTTGACTTGATGTATGGGGGTGCTAATTAAGTAAGGTAGCTCTTTGTAGTCAGTCTTTGCTTCAGTGAGAAAATCATTGCTTATATTTGCCATCTGATTAGACAAATATTTTTAGGTGAGATTTCTTGAATGCATTAAAGAATAGAAAACAAAACAAAAGAAAACGCCTACCCCTACCATTAACTGAGATCTTAATATAGTAACAATTGCGCAGGGCAATGAATAATTGATTTAATAACTTCTGGTTGTTATGTAGACTGTAAATAAAGATGCCTGCTATCTTAACACCTTAGAGTACTAGACTGCAGGAAAAACTGGTAATTATTGTTGGTTTTCTTTTGAAGGTTTCTTTAGGTGCTTCTTTCAGCTTTGAAAAGTGTGTGTGTGGGTAAAGAACATATAAGCTGAAAATAAAAACCTCTGTGTAGTTCTGTTCCTTCTGCAATTGCCTAAATATTTGCAGTTCAAAGTATTAACCTTTACGACTACTTTGATCACTGCTACTGCTGTAGACCTCAGCTGATGAATTCAGGATATATGGTATCTTACGCAAATATCGCTAGTGGTGTTTTCCCACAATTGTCACAGCTCTTATTCAAAGAAATGTGTTGCCACTTAAAATGCTTTCATACTGCAAATTAATAAAATGTAAGCTAAGCTTAAAAAATTACACAACAGATCATTCTGACGTTGATGAAGTCTGAAGTGCTGGCTTTTGGTTCAAACAGAATGGTCAAATCCTTGATTTAAAGAAAAATTACATAATTGTTTTGGGAGACCTGTCTATGGAACACAGGAATTAAACACAGAAGGCTCAATTTGTAGTTATCTGGAATGTGTTTTTTTCCTGGAATCTGTAGTTCAAACAGAGAAGAGAGGAATGTCTGTAGCAGTAGTAGCAATCATTGTGGTTACTTAATTACTGGAGCGGAATGCTCCTTTGTGCTACAAATGAGAATCTCTAATCCTGGAAGATGCTATACTACTTCTTACGAAAAAGTGAAAAATCAACAAGGCTTCATCTGTTAGATCAAACACATTGGTGTAATTGCTAAATTTGAATACATCAACTTACACTGCCGTTACACGTATGAAATTTGGGTGCTGGTAATTACAGTGTATTTTACTGTGCCCTTTATTGTCTCTAATCTTTCTTTGATTATCTGTCATTATTGGCTGACATCGTTTCATTCATTTTTTTTACCCCCATGTCTTAGAATATGTAAGGTAAATTTAAGCCCTGCTTCAGGTTTTGCATGGAAAGATGAGCTGATTCCAACCCAGAACCGAGACTGTCTGAAGTCAGGGCAGTAGCTCTGAAAAGTGTTCATAGTAGGAATTCTGTGTGCTGATTTATGACAGCTGAATCTGTTAATGGTAGTCAACCTTGGGGTGAAAAGGGAGAGCATGCCCATATGTACAGAAGTTGCGAGTTTTTAAAAACATGTATGAAGGGTGTTCAGAATTAGAAGGAAGGTTGGGTTTATTTCAGGTATAATACTGAGCTGGCATTTTCTTGCATTGTGGGGCACAGCTCTGCGTACATGAGAAAAATAATTAATTTTCATTCAGTTTACTGATAGCCCTTGTTTGTTCTTGCTTTTATATCCCTTCAGCCTGTCTCAAGCAAATACTGGCATAAACAAACAGGAAGAGTGTCAGAAATATTTTAGCTATTGTGCATGTCTGAGTATTTTTTTGTTTGTTTGTTTTTAATCCATTTAACAAATAGGGTGGAAGACCTGCAATTCAACCAAGTGTTAAACAGGCTTTTTTTTTAATACTAGAAAAATCTTGCCTGTGCAAACACATTAATTGAATCTGCAAAGCATTTTATTTTAAGTAGACTTAAGCAACTGAACTTGGCAATCTGTTTGGAAAGAGAAGTTAAATTATTTAAAATATGCTTGGATTGTACATTTAGATGGCTGCTTCTGGACCCAGTGTAGTGTCTGCCAAATATTTAATTTTAGTTAATGATRGCAGTATTCCTTGTTCTGTGTTGAATTTTAAAATGTCATTTTGTTGCTAGGATGCTGGAGGAAGTCATCACAAAGTCTCTGTTTCTCCTGTCGTCCATGTCCGAGGGCTGTGTGAATCAGTTGTGGAAGCAGATCTTGTGGAAGCACTTGAAAAGTTTGGAACCATATGGTATGTCAAGCGGTATAAAGTCATGTCTCTGGACAAGTTGGGAGCATTGTTTAGAAATCTCTTGGACCTCTTTAAACACATTATGATAGCCATTTGAAATCCAGAACTTAGTTAATGAAGATTTTCTAGCTGTGTTAAGATTCTTGCTATGTGAACATGGCAAGTCTGGTCAAGCAGAGTTACACTGTCTGCATGCCCTAGAGTCTGCTGTCAGACTTCAGTAGCACAGCTAGTCCTGGCCTTAATATGAGCTGTAGCTAAACTGAATTTGTAGAACAGCATGAGGGTGGTTGTCTTGATATAAGTGAGTATACCAAAAATAAGCATGGGCCACAGAGCAGATGATGCTTTTTCCTATGGTGTCGTATGGGAGGAGTGCTTGTGATGTGGTACGACCTTCAGAATGAGATGGTTATTCAGAGAAAGCCCCTTCAAAGGTCATATAGCCTAAAGATTCCTCGTGTGTGAACAAAATAGTAAAGGTGAATGGGTAGAGCCAGCATTCTGAGTGCTTCTTTTTGGAAACACACATTTCTTTCAAGTAAAGGCATCTATTGAAGTTAAATAGGGTTTTGTCAATAGTACAATAGTATTTTTCACTGCCTTAATATTCAAATAATCGAATTATACTTGGGCCAGTATCTTAAAATAAATAAATAAATAAWATGAAGTGAGCACAAGCTTGTTCAGGAATACAAACAGGTACATTTTAGCCTAGGTGTTTTGCTTTTCAAAAACTTAATCAGCTGAAAAAGCTTCTTGAGTTTGTCTGTGTCTGAATTTGGTTAACTAGAATACTTCTGTTTATCTCCTCTAAGGTAGTTTTGTGTCAGAAATAGTATTTTAAATTTCTTAGCAACAGCAAAGATGTTTAATGTATCAACTTTGAATGTGTTTTATAATTTGCATTTACTTTGATCCTTTACCTCATAAATGGCTTTAGCAAGTTTTTTTACTATTAATTGTAGTTCTAGTAAGTTAGTAAATTATTAACTGTTTGTTGTATTGGTTGAACATTTTTGTGCATTAAACTTTTTCAGGAAAACAACTGCTTATTACTTATTTATCTTATAGCTGCCTTTCTTTGCTTTGTGCAAATGCTTTAGAAATGTGTTGACCAGGTTTGGGAAGCGCAAGCAGGGAGGCCTACCTTCCTTTTATGTCCTTGTTGGGAATTGTTTAGAAAAAACGTCATATATGACAGTTATGGGACTTTGGAGTTGTTTTGAGTAAGCATATAGGAAAACTTACTGTAATGTTTCTCTCACCAGCTATGTCATGATGATGCCATTTAAGCGCCAGGCGCTGGTGGAGTTCGAAAATGTAGAAAGTGCGAAGAAATGTGTAACGTTTGCAGCAGATGAACCTGTGTACATTGCTGGACAGCAAGCCTTTTTCAACTACTCAACAAGTAAGAGGATTACTCGGCCAGGGAACACTGATGACCCATCTGGTGGAAATAAAGTTCTCCTGTTGTCAATTCAGAATCCTCTCTACCCAATTACAGTGGTATGTTTCTTCTTTTTTTTTTTCTTTTTTAATAAAATAATAAAAGGCAGGGAGGAGCAATCTCTGTTACATTATTTCCGTTGCGTACTATTTGTTAAAATTGTACACTGTTAACTTGAGTCAGGAATGAAATTCACCTACCAAAGCTTTACACCATCTTCACATAAGTAACATGCATATTCTGGAAAAAAATTTTTTCGAGGTGATTCAGTCTCGTTGTACAGATATTTTGCAATACATTTGAAGAATTCAGTGGTCAGGATTTTGAAATGTTTAAGTTGCTACATGCTTCTGAAATATTTCCAAATGTGTTGCCACAACATCAGGAATGTCATTTAGCTTTTAGGCTCTGAGTGGTATATGTTTAAATAGCAAGTAGTTTTTTCAGTRGGAGGGGTTATTTTATTGCAGTCTTTCATTCTTAAGTATTTCTTTTGTGGAAGGTTGAAACCTTCATCTGTTGATGATCAASTCCAGTTTGATGGAATCTTCCTCACTTTAATTTGGGCTGATACATTTTACTTCTCAGTATTTCAAGTCATACCATATATACAGTTGCATCCTAATTTATTGCCATCTATTTATGGCACATGTACATGCTTTTCAATGATACAGATATTTTTTGCTAGTGTTTAAGAATGCATGTTTTCTCATGCATTGAATGCTTATATTYTACATAGAGATTTTATAGTACACATTGAATTGCACAGAAATATTTCAGGAAAAATTTTAAGTCTGCTTTAAGCAGACTTGTAATACTGTGATACAAGCGTAAGTTACTTGTTCTTAGGGAAATATGTAGGATAGTATGGATCAATCAAAGTGTTTTGGTTGTGTGGAACCATATAACTTAATGCAAGTATTAAGTTTTGTTTAGTGTGCCCTACATTATGTGAGCAAATTGACTGAAATTAGTTCARGGAGTCAGTTCCATATCATGCTTTTTGCTTCACTGTATTGTGAATATCGATAGGTTTTTGCCTGTTGATTCATTAGTGGATGATGAATTTTCTTTCTCCTATCAGTTTTCTTTATAGAAAAGCATGGCAAGGTATGAGTTGCTTTTTCATCAGTGTTTAAAAATATACCTGCTTTGAGCTGTGTGCACAAATCCACTGACTAAGTTAAAGTATTCTTTGCATGTGACTGTAATACAGATTTTGGAAACTACGTTTCATTCATGCATTTTAAATTTGGCTTGCATAAGCAGCTGAGTTGAACATAGAGGCTTGAGGAAACTGGTAGCAGAAGTATCGTTCTGGGCTAGGAGAGTTTCRTAGAAATTCTAAGGATGAAGCCTCTAGCACAGTAGCTCCTTTTTGAAAACCACCAACCAACCAACACCACCCCCCCCCCCTTCCTTCCCTCTGCCCCCAGCTGTTTAGAGTATACCAATGAGCGCTAGGAGCAGACAGATTTCCAGAATTACTTGCAAGCATCAGAGCTCATTGAAGATAGTGTAGACTAGTAGTCTCATAGCAACTGGAAAGATCAATTGTACCCATAACAGCTAGGAATGTGATGAGAAAACTAAAAGTTTTGCACTTGGCCAACGGGTTAAAGAAACAGTTAACTTAAGAATGCCTCAGGCAAGGTCTGCATTATTTAAAAAAACAAAACAAAACAAAAAACCCAACAAAAAATCACCACCAACAAAAAAAACCCACCAAACCAAAAAAAAAACCCCCCAAAAACCACAAAGCCCAACACCATCTCTTCCTCTTCAACATTTTTCTCTCCTTAAGTTTGAACTACAGTTAGATGAAATAGATGAAAAATTGCAACCAGTTTTAAGTGGCAAGTCTGAATAACTGCCATAAACTGTTCCATAGTTCTTAAGAGCTTTTCTTTCAAAACAAGATACAGTTTTTGCAGAGAAATTGGTCTGCTCAAGGGCATCTGGTGGAAGAAGCTAAATTGTTCTAAAATTTTGCTGCAACTTATTTCCTCCATTATAATTGTGACCTGCTGCTTTCCTAGCAGAATTTTTTTAGAGGGGTGCGGCGGTGAAGGGCAAGTTAACTGTATTTAATTCCTAATTGGTTTCCACCCCTTTGTGTTGGGGGGGTTGGTGTTTTGAAAAAGTTTTGCCTAAGGTGTCGTATGTAGGTCTTTGAAGTTCTGTTTCCCAGTTTCCTTATCTGTGGGCAGAACTTGGTTAGGGATTTCTCTGTAAGAACAAGTTTGTCTGTTCAAACAGACCTTCTCAAAGTGACCCCTGCTACTACCGTCGTTACTGTCTGTTGCYTCTTAGTTCTGTCTTACCTTCTAAACCTTCTGTACGTGCATGTGGAAGGTATGGTATGCCTTGGCAATTGAAGCGTTTTAAACTTCGGCTTCTGAGATTAGGTTGCTGCACCTCCTTTTTCATGATATTCTAGTATGTATATAATGCTAGTGTTAATTTTTTATTTACAATATCCCGTGTTACTGTATCTTGTGAATCACTTGATTGAGTTGGTAATCTAAAGTAGCTGAATTTAAGAAAAAAAAAAAAATAAAGCTGTGTGTGTGCCTGCTGGCTAACAGCACTGATGGCATTTTGAGTAGAGCTTACATTTTGAAAGACAACTTTTTTTTTTTTAATTAAGCTGTGAAGAAATCTTTTGAGAGACAAATTGTGAAAGAAAGTCATATGCCTGAAAACTAATGTCATCTGGAGCTGGAAAGTTTTCAGGACTCTTTTTCTCCCAAACAAGAGGAGATGGAGGGCAGCTGTGTATGCTATTGAGTGTGCATAGAAAATACACTTATAAATGATCTCATAAATCTTACTTTTTAGGGGTTCAGGCAGCTTGAAGCCTTTCTAAAAATGTCTGTCCATCTTCTGAAAATCTTAAGGTTGACAATCTTCTCTGCTTGCTTCATTTAGCTATGCAGAACAGTCACTAGGGTGTCTRGAGCAAGGCCCCTGAGAATGGACAATGTTTTTGGTTTGTTGTGGGATTTTTTTGTTTGTGKKTTTTTTTTCAGTGGTAATACGCCCATATATATTAAAGCTTATGGTACTTTATATAAGCCAGGACTTACACCACTGCAGCTGTAGCCAGCAATAAGACATCCTCTTTTTCTAGTTTCTTGTTGTGTGTGTGGGGGGGCTATGTGGGGGTGTGTTTGTTTCGTTTTTAAGAAATCATGCGTGCCCCCCACCCCTTTGCCTCCCAATTGCTCTGCTATTCTGCAGAACATAATAGCAAATACTATACCTACTTCCTTTCCCCCTTCTCCCTCTTGTCCCCGAAATAAACCTGTGGATGTACACTAAGATCTTGGAATTAACATTTTGGAAGTATTTGGTTTAAATCTAAAGAAAGGAAGGAAGAAACAGATTGTGGTAGAGTGTTTCACTGATATGTCAGTGCCTTCGTCTGCTAGGTTTAGCTATGAAACTGGCTGTCTAGTAAAGTTTATGTGCTTTCAGGTCTTTGAACATGATCTAACRGGTGAATTGTTTCAAGAAATCACAGTTCCTGTTTGTTCAGGTTCTCAAGCCTGTCTTGGGAATTCTGAGTATGGGTGGATAATCTCTCTAAAATAAACTTATTTTTCTTGGCCAGATTCATGCTGGAGACTAGTTTCTGATACCATGATGTCTGAATTGTTATGTGTAATCAACTTGTTTGAGATACTCCTAGCACCACGTCATAAGCCTGGCCTGATGTGCAGTAAGGCGAGCTTTTCTCCTTACTGTTTGGTTCCCCTGCAGCACTGAAAATGGTCTTGAATTTTATTGGTTCCTTGTAATATAGACAAATGCTGGTGAAAGCAGAGTGTTAACAATGAGTCTGCATGAATCCAGTGTTTCCTGTCAGAAGTTTTCTCTGCCTTAAGTGGAGAAGCACGGCAACCACTTGCAGTGTCTTTGATTCAGGTGAATATGACTGAAATTCTCCTTTTGATAAGCTACCTAAGCTTACATCATGGACTACCCCGGTTACCCTTCTGAAAGTGAACATGAACAATTAAAAAAACATCAGCTGCTAGATTCTTATGAAATGAAAAGTGCTATAACTACAATGTCACTTTGTCTCTCTTTGGTTTGGTAAAACTACTGCAGTGCATGCTTAAAAGGGAGCACAGCTTGAGCCATGGATGCAATTACTGGGTTTTAACACAGTTGAAGATGCTTGTTAAACTAATGTTTGTTCTTACAGAAGTTTTTTCCTGTTTTTCAGATTTGACTGCCTGTACTGTATTAATTCATAAAAATGCTAATCATGAGTGTATGAATTGTATAGGGAAAACTATAACTGGAAAGTTAACAAGTCTTTTCTTTGCTYTTTGGCATTTAAATGCCAATGCAAGAAAATGTTCTGTGGACCTAAAGTGTTTGAAATGTCACATTTGACTAAAATATTTTTTTTCTTCTTCCTTAGGATGTCTTGTATACTGTGTGYAACCCTGTTGGAAAAGTTCAACGCATTGTTATATTCAAGAGAAATGGAATACAAGCTATGGTTGAATATCCTTTTTGAGTGTGATTTTTTTTTTTTCTTTGGCTGTAGGTTCTTGACTGCAGATGGGATTTAACATGAGACTGTCAGAAAAATACTGTGTAATTTTGAGACCAAATTACTTTTAAATTTCTATCTAAGACATGGTAATTTCTAATTTCAATATGTCTGTAAGACAGAATAGCACTTACACATTTCATCTTTATAGGAAAATGACATTGTCAGCAATGGTCTTGATGATAACCATGTTTATAGGTGGCCCTAAGGCTAATAGTTGCAGACATGAAATATGTCGTAGATTTGACAATGCATTGTACACAAAAGTTTCATGGCTTCTGCCTGTGTTGACACTCAAGAAATGGGTAAGGGATTGCAGAGGTACAGTTTGACTTCTTCAGACTCCTCTAAAATAGTTCTGATATATACTGCTTCTCTTACTATTCTGACTTTAATAAAGCACAAGACCAACTTAGGCTTCCTTGACCTGTTCATCATGTGTTGAGGAAATTCCCTGCTCTGTTATCCTACTCTTTACTGTATTTGTAGCATTAATTTGTACATGGGATGAATGTTTGAAGTTGTTAATGTGTTACTGCGGTTTGCGAAGTCCAAAGTCTGATATGATTATGCCTTAGTTTATAAAACTCTGATAGCCCTCTTCCTAGAGGGCTGATTACCCTCCATTTCTGAGCTGTTATCTGGACAGAATTGTACCAAAAGCTCAGAATTTTTTTTTGTGATTTCAGATGCTACCAGTGAGGTAGGCTTTATTAATGGGTCACTTCTGTAACATACGAGTTAACCGGTGGCTGCATCGATGATTTGCCAGGCAAAAAGAATTACCCTAACTTCCATAAAAGCAAACTAACTGCTATTTATCTGTGTAGAAGACTTAAACTGTGTGTCCTAATAGACAGTAGTTTGACTTACTATGAAAGTGTTTCAAGTTTGTGGTAAGCGGTGGTGTCATCATCAGATGAATTGTACAGTTGGGGGTTATTCTGCATCTCGTGAAAGATTAGGGAAGTWGTGGGGAGGATCCTGCACATACTCTGAAACTACCATACTTCCGTCCTTTGAAGTAAATTTTCCAACATGCCTTTTATTAAAAACAAAAACATCAAGCAATTGAAAGAAAACTCACAAATGTGAGCAAAGTAATGCAGCAGTGTAGGTAAACAGTTTGGCAGGGAGAGGAAAGAAGTGAGCTTCAAGCCTTGTCTGAAAAGTTCAAAAATTTACTCAAATTTCAGTGCTAATTGCAGTACCCATTACTTTTGCAGATGTGCTCTCACAGTTCTAGCCGGTGTCAAACAATTTCWTAGAGGTCTGGGAAGCTTAACTTTTCTCACTCTTAAATTCCACAGTGAACCTACATCACCTTGGAAGAAGTTGGGCTACAGGAATGTGGTAAAACACAAGGGGTATGCTATTGATACAGGCTACTTCCAAAATTTCAATAAATTATATCAAAGGATGGCACAAAATGTCTGGTCTGCTGCAAGGTTCGGGCTTTCTGATCCCATATGTTATTGAGTATGTATGAGATCATGTATTGCCTTGTGCCAAGGCTCAGGTACATTTTTCTGCTAGTCATAGAACTAATCTTGGAGTGTGTAGCAGATATGAAATAGCCTGCATGTTGGAGCCTGGTTACATGCATCTGCCTTGAGCAGTGGATTTAAAGCAATCTGCTTGTATTTTTTGATGCAAGATGATTATTTGTTCATTCGAAGTATCTCTCTTAGTTCTGTGGTTTTATTTGGCTAGCAAGCTAAAAAGGGCGTACTCTTACTTAGCTCTTTTCACTGTAAAGTAACTACCGAGTTTGTGTGCTCCCTACCCCCAAGTCTCTAGCTAATGCTAGCTGTGAGAAGGGATGCATTGCCTTAAGGCACTCCTTCTCGCCCCCAAGCTCTGATCCCTTCCCAAATGAAGCAGGTTGAACTTTCCCTTCAAACTTTCCCTTCAAATATTCTTTAGGCTTGCTGGTAACTTTCTACGTCCTCTGATGAAAACTACTAAATCCACCAGAATATCCCCTTCCAAACGGCATAAACTCAGAGCATAAACAAAGCYTGTATCTATATAATCCACACTGAAGAATTTACTAATTTATGAATGGTCTCATCATGTGCTGCTTACATCTCAAAAACATGCTTAACATAAGTTGAATCCATATATACTTGTTGGTAATTTTACATTAAAGTCTGTAGAGTTCTTGTAAGGTATACAGTAGTGAAATACCTGCAGGCTACAAAAGTAAAGCCATATCAGAAGAAAGGGACATGAATGAGACACCTGGGGAAACAAATCCTTAACCTGATGTGTATGTTTGAATCCGTGTTTTGTGCCCAGAAGGCGAAGGCCGCACTCAATGGAGCAGATATCTATGCAGGATGCTGCACACTAAAAATTGAATATGCAAGGGTAATGCTTGGACCTTCTCTTTTAATTTTACCAGAAAAATAGATATAATCAAGACTTAACTTTTTCCACTTTTGCTTTATTTGAACAGCCAACTCGACTTAATGTCATTAGAAACGACAACGATAGTTGGGACTACACTAAACCGTATCTGGGCCGACGAGGTAGGTTTTCGTATATTATCACTGTAGATGTTTGACTGTACTAATGACGATCCTTTATACGTGGTCAGGCTGTATGGCAATAGTCATTCCAAAGCAAGCCAGTGCTGCTGAAGGCTGTGTTCACCAGCCAGGAAATTAACCCTGAGCCCTAGTGCCCCCTACTGCCGTGTGCTTGAGCCACTTAGCTCAACAAGGAGCCCACACCTGCAAGCACCTTCGCAGTTCTCAAGGACTTGCATTTCTCCAAGCAGCTCTCTCTCTTTGGAGGAGAGGAAACCTGGTACAGACTATTCCTTACAAACTACAAACTTGCACACTGCTTCTCCTTCGAAAGGACTCTTTCCCCTATGTTGGACGAGGCATTAAGAAGGATAGAGGACTTCAGCAGGCTGACTCTACACTTCATCATGCACCACATCGGCATCAGCAAAAAAAAAAAACACCAAACAAACAAACAAAAAAACCCTCTGAAAAAACTCAGACTTGCAACTCACCTTGTCTGCATACTGCATGCACCACCACCACAAGTTTTTAAAGGAGGACACTTTCAGTACTTCAGATTTGTGTGGGATGAATAACATGATAGACTGTACCCATTCTGTTCAAGTTTGTATGTATGCTGGTCTTATTTCCCTTAAAATTACAACTGAAAAATTGAGAACCTCCAAAATTAAGAACCTCTCTTGTTGATATGATTGACGCTGTAATCTTCTTATTACTTTCTGTATGTGAGAGTTGCATTCAGTCTTAACAGTGTAAATATTGTCTAGTAGTAGGGAAATTTAATCCTTATCTGTAGATAGTTGGAACTGAGCAGTGCAATACCAGATAGGTCCCCTCAGTTATATTTAAGTATTAAAATAGGGAGATTCGTAATTGGTGCAGGCATACTGTCTCTTAAGTACTCAGCTGTAAAAACTACCAGATCTTAACTCATGTCAGTGGAAGCTATGACTATATATGTAAAGACAAACTGCTGTGTAGCCTAAATCCTGTAAAGTGTTTATTTAAAAAAAAAAAAAAAATCTGTAACTATTGAGTGCAGTGTTCAGTAACTTGTGTACAATAACGTGTGCAATGTAAAGTTAGAAAAGTGAAGACAATGTGTCCAAGGTAGAGTATCTACTTATCAAAGGCTATATAAGAACCAGGGCTTTGGCCGTCTTAAGTGATATGCACTTTCAGAGTAATTCCGCAGAGACACTGGGCTTGTAAAACTGTTGTACAACTAAAAACTTAGAGCTTGAATTTTCAAAATGAAGTTCTTGTAAAAAGTTAACAAGGGAGCTACAGTATTGGTTGCAGCTTGTAGGTTATGACTATTTGTATAAGGATTCAAATTTTTTTCTCAAATTCCTGAGTTAAAAAAGGAATTTTGAAGAATCTCAAGGGCAAGAAAAAAATATGAAGGTTTGAATTTGAAAAACCTGAAGGATTAATTTGACCCTCATATCTTTTGATCATTGCAGTATTTGGAGGCTGATTTGTAACATTGTGCATCTAATGACATTATGTAATTGGTCTGCAGATAGATATGGCTGTATGAACTAAATGTTCCCCAAGCTAGAGAAAACAGTGGAAAGTGAAAAACTTTGGATAGGTATGGCTTGCTCTTTCTCAAGAACTCTCACTCTATTCTTTTCTTTTCCTTTTGTTACTTTGACAGCCTGACTCTATTTTCTATACATCACTTTACTATACATAAGAGGAAAATAATTAGACATGTATTTTATATATATCTCTACATATATGCTATATATTGTATGTAGCATGATTTTTCATTTACTGTGGCTCACATCTATTTATCTAGAAAATGGGAATATAAATTGTTGAATGAACACTGAAATGTACTTGAGAAAGCAGGCATCTAGAGCAATTTTGCTCTAGATAAGTAATCCAGGAGTCTGTCTTTTTTTGAGGGAGAGGGTTTTCGTATTTGTGCTTCAACTTACTCTTGCAGAAACGTTGTTTGTCTTTTGAACTTAATGTGACCTGAACTGACTGCAGCAAACAAGATCTTAGTCCAAAGGAAATTCATTCTGAGGACAGGCATGCTAATACATCCTTTCAGAATTTCACACCCCACCCCCACCCCCCCCAAATCTTAGGAAGGAAGTGCATTTTGCTAATGATCTTTTTTTTAAAGAACTCTTTTTAGTTCTTTATAGTAACAAATTACAGATTTCCCCATAGGAATTCTCAAGTTAAGTAAACTTCCTAACAAGTGGCTGCTGCTATGAGCCCATATTGCACTAGACTGAACTGAAAAAACCACCTGACTTTTAGTATTCTACTTGCTTTTAGCAAGAAAGTTCAAACTGTAGCTTGGAGCATTTCTTTTGGTGGTAGTACCAMCATATGCAGTGACTCAAGGACCTGATTTAAGAACAAAACCAAAAAACAACAAACCCCAAACTTAAACTAGATTATAAAGAATCTTTCCTTTCAAAATTATTTTTAACATAGATCAGTTGTTATGTTTCAATGCCTGCTTGCACAAGTATTTGTAYTGGCACAATTGAGGGACTTTGTTCAAGGAAGGAACAAGTATGGGGCAAGGAGAGAGAGACTACATCATCACGAGGAGGAAATATGTGTCAAACTGTGTTCTCCCAGAATTCTTGTATTTGAAGAATATGATCCTTTACTGTATTACTGTGTGCAGTTTCAAAGGATTTAGCTCCACAGACTGGAATTATGAACTTGATTTTTCCAAAAGATGATTACTGCATACAGTTTAAATGCTCAAAATACTTGATATGACTGCTCATTTGCTTTCTAGAGCCAAGAAACAGAGCTGTTACCTTGAAAAGGGAATAGAAAAACAAAACTTGACAAAAGTAATCTTTCTTCTATATATTTGAAGGCATTCAGCACTGTTCTCTCTTCAGGCTTTATTGCCAAAGTAAATATCTGACTTGGAACCTGTCCTCAAAATCCTGAGCAGAAAGGGCGCATGTGTTTTCATCTCCCACTGTTGTGTTACCTAATGCGAATAGTTCCTTTTTTTCAGGGGAAATACCTCCAGCTGCATTGGGCTGGAGTTGCCATTTTCAGCAGTCATACTTAAATTTCCTGGGAACTGTTGCAAACTGATAAATGTCTTGCCCCATCTTTTCAACGTGGCTTTTTTAATTGTGAGAAATCAATTTTTGCTTACCACAAAGAAATTTGGAAGTTCAGATTCTCTCTGTCATGCAGCATGGATCTGATTAGAAAATACAGCTTCGGCTGTGATGCACTGCTTTCCTCCAGTAATGTAGACCCCTTGCTTAACTTTATATCCTAGAGAACTGGGTTTTCTTAAAGGATTGACTGTTGTTTAAGTGCATTATTCAGTGATGTTTTTTTTCAGTTGAACTGTTATGTGCTGCTGATAATGCAATAATGTACAATCCTTTCAGCACGCCCATAAATAAGTAGGTGTTCTGTAAATATGTATGTACACATATGTAATGCTCTCTGTTTACTGATTATGAAACCATGTAATACAGGTTGTTGTTGGCTTATGCTGAAACTTCTTGAAAGAAGCCCACTTTGAAAATGTGTTGCTGTTGAAGCTAATATTATGATTCAGGTACTGTCTTTCAAAAGTACTGCATTTCAAATTTGTTTTAAGAGACACATAGGTAAATCCTGCTGTATGGTGTTATCTATACTAATGTGTGGTGTCTGTTTAGGAAAACTGTCGGGTATTTCCATAAACTTTAAATGTCTGCATCTCCTCATTGGCCACTGCCCCCAATCAACTTAAGTGCAATTTGTTATACAGATGGCAGTCTTTTAATTTTGGTGTCCCAGGGCTACAGCTTGTGGTTTTAGACGTATAATGAATGAGAAATTGTTTATAAAATTAACAACGACTCAGATTACTTTTTTGCTTCTTAACTAGAAGCTTTGTGTCTTAACTGGAGAAATCAAGTGTGTAGTTGTGCATACTAAACTGTTTTCTTTCCCTTCCCACATGTTAGACAGAGGGAAGGGCCGCCAGAGGCAAGCTATTTTGGGAGAGCACCCATCATCATTTAGACATGATGGTTATGGTAAGTAACATAGGATGACAGGTGGTTATGATTTCTTTACATGTTATGTGGCATTCTAAATATTCAATCAATGCTTAACTGTGGACCCCTACAGCATGAGTAGTTCACTATTGTGCTGTACGTGCTGTCGGTCCACGTTCTGAAAATGCTAGTGATTCACTGAAATCTATGTGCATTTATTGCTGTACCTCTTCCTTTCACGGAGAGCATCCGGCTCTACAAATTTATTCCTTGGAAGAATGTTTCCTTTCAGTTGCCATCACCCTAACAATGGATGGAAAATGACATCTGTACTGGGAAAGCAGTTTTCTTCTAGAAAATGGCAGCATRGCTTGGTCAATGGTTTGATGCAACACAGAGCGCTCTGATGTTCTCGCATGCAAAGCTGTGACTTGTGGGGTTTGCGTTTTTCTTCTAATTTAGCTAATTCTGAAAAGGCATAGCTATGTGACTGTGTAAGAATGATGTTTTGGAGTTAGTGCTATGAAGTGCTGCAGTTGTTACCAGTGCTATCTGTAAATGAAGATCTGCTGTCACTTTCACGTGTTGGACCAAGACCTCAGGGTTGAGAAACCAGTGTCCCCAGTTAGATGTGACTTTTCTAGTTATTTACTYTCTTAACTGTCAGATGCAATGTGATTTGTCTTGCCTTTTTCTTTGCAAATGTATTTATGATATTTTACAATGTAGGTTGACCTTCTACYTACTCTTTCAAAGGTTCTTCAGATCTCCAGAATTTCCAAGTTCCACCTTGTATTCACTGATGTTCTTTTTTCATTCTGATATACCCTTCTACCTTAAGTAATGTGGCGCTCTCTTCCTATACCACTGTCTCCCTCTCATTGCTGCTTTTTGCTGGGGAAAAAAGGACAAAAGGTTTCTTTTATACTTGGCTTATGTGAATTTCACATCATTTTTGTCTCAGAAGAACAGGGATCCTCTCCTTGGTCTGTAATACTGATGTTTTCTATAAACAGAAGTATTGCATACTAGTAATGTCTCTTCGATGAAACTTGTCACTTTACCTGTAGTGGAAAATAGGACAGCTTCATTTTGCATTATTGCAGGGGTTTAAGTATTCCCGTTTCTTCCAAATGAGCTGTTTGTAGAAAGGCAGTCTTCTGACTTAATCTCTTGTCTCTGGAAAAGAGCTGTGTCATCTCCTCTCCTGACCTCTGGCTAAAAGTTCACTCCTTTTGGTTTGTTTTCCCGATTTTGTAATATTCTTTCTTGGTGTCATGTAGCTCTATAAGTAGGCATGGCAATATTGCTGAAGGTTTATTTTAAATATTTCTTCTGATATGTTCATGTTCAAATATTTTGTATGGTGCAGGGAAGATACTATTTTTATAATTRCTGAAATACCTTTTTTCACTTGTGTAGAAAAACAATACCATGAAACAGCTCCTTCCTTCTTGTTTGGTAATGTAAGAAGAGACTTGGAACATTAAAGGGAATAGAAGAGGATTTTTTTTTTTTTTTAATGAAACTGCTGTAATATTGTCCCCCCACCCCCCACCCCCCTTAAATATACATTACGTATGTGGGCTTTAATGCATGATTAAGTAGCGGAACTTGTTTCAAACAATATGAAAGCATGGTCTTTCATCTCCTTAGGGTCACATGGTCCTTTGTTGCCCTTGCCGAGCCGGTACCGAATGGGATCTCGGGACACCCCAGAACTTGTTGCTTATCCGTTGCCCCAGGCATCCTCCTCTTACATGCATGGTGGAAATCCTTCTGGGTCAGTTGTCATGGTTAGTGGGTTGCATCAGCTAAAGATGAACTGTTCAAGGGTCTTCAACCTGTTCTGCTTGTATGGAAACATTGAGAAGGTAAGGCATAATTTATTAGAAACTTGGAAACTACTATACTAATTTTAATTGCTTTGGAATTTTGGAAAAAGCCTGGCTGAGATGGTCTAAAAATATTTCCTAATAACTTATAAAACTCTTGGTTGGGCTGTTTGTTGCAATGTCATTTTTTCCCTTATCTATTTTAGGTGAAATTTATGAAGACTATTCCAGGCACGGCACTGGTTGAAATGGGTGATGAGTATGCTGTGGAAAGAGCTGTCACACATCTCAACAATGTCAAGTTATTTGGAAAGAGACTTAATGTCTGGTAAATATGTTTTATCAGATTAATAGTCTACCAGTGGGCAGATGGAATGAGGTTGCAAATGGACAATATACCATTGTTCTGTTATCATTGTTGGAGTTACGATTTCCAATTTGCAACTATTATTTATTTATTACTATTTATAATGTTATTTATTATTATTTTATTTATATTAATAAAGCATATGGGCATTACATGGATTGGCTGTTAATAAACTGTATTCCCTAATGTGTCTTATCCGTCCTTTCTACATTTTTTTAAGGAAGGTGTCAAATCCAACCCATCTTGCTCTCCTTCTGTTTTAAATTGTTGTAAAGAAATGTCAGCTCTGTTCTGGTTAGATCAATAATCTGTGTGCAAGCTATGCAAGTCTTAATTATTTAAGAAACTTTAACTATATATATATATCTCCTTAAATCCCAGTGTTTCCAAGCAGCATTCAGTAGTTCCAAGCCAGATATTTGAACTGGAGGATGGCACGAGTAGTTACAAGGATTTTGCAATGAGTAAGAATAATCGCTTCACCAGTGCTGGCCAGGCATCTAAGAACATCATCCAACCACCCTCTTGTGTGCTGCATTATTATAATGTTCCCCTGTGTGTAACTGAAGAAACATTTGTAAAGGTAGGCAGTTGAAATGACTGTGATGTAGTGATACAGTGCTTTGGGGCTCTATCCTAGCTTTACACTGTGCTGCATTTAAAGAGAAATAACTGGGATAGTTACAGCATAGCGACTGGAAGAGAACCGGTTTTTAAAATAGGTTTGTAGCCTCTCTATGTAGAAGCTGCTATATTTTCACAATTGTGGCATTATTCTCTCTCTCTCTCTCTCTCTCTCTCTCTTTTTTTTTTTTTTTTTTTTTTTTTTTTTTTCACATGAGAAACAAGATCTTGGAAATAAAGTTGAGGAGCTCAGTGTGTTTTTTTGTGGAGGAAGGGGAAAAGACTCTCACAAAGCCAAATACAGGGAAAGTTAGGATGGCAGTTCGCAAAAGATTTACTGTCTCCCTGATATGGTTACTCTAATGACTGCTAGGATGTTTCAGAATGAAGAGAAGCATGCAGCTGGAACAGTTTGCACAGTTGAGTCCTAAATGAGCTCTGGAGGCTTAAAACATGCAATACTGGGCCTCTCAAGTGGAGGCAGTGGTAAAACTGATGACAGTTCAGTGAGTTCTTTTTCAGTTCAATAAAAATATTTTTTTTCCAAGCTCTGTCTGAAAGCTAACTCTGGTTCATGAGTGGTGAGCTTGTATGTACAACTTCTGAGCTGCTGTATTGAAGTGGGAATGTCAAAAAGAAGAACTTGTTTTTATTTAAATATGTTGTTTGAGGTAGTAGTGRTATCAGTACTCTAACAACTTTTGTGCCTATAAAATCATGTTTATCACGGGACAGCACAGATATAGGAGCCTTGTTTTGCATACTATAGAATGGTATTCTAAAGAGTTACCAATTTAAACATATTTTTAAAATAATAATTTGCCATAAATTCTTGGAAGCTTTCTTAAAGTGTCAGTATTTTCCTTTTTGTGTGTCTCTTCCAGGAACTTGGAATTTTTGCTAATGTGTTTATGTGCATTTTTACTGGAGTTTTACCTCTTATTTTATTTTTGTGACAGTTATGTGAGGATCATGAAGTTCTCAGCTTTATTAAATACAAAGTGTTTGATCCAAAACGTAAGTAAACTTTGACCTGTTTCGGGAGTTATTTGAATTCCAGTTTTGATAAGAGCATACACTGTCAGGAGATGTTACTGATCCCTTCCTTCCCTTTTTTATTTCTCGTTTTGACAGCTTCTGCCAAAACACTGTCTGGTCTGTTGGAATGGGAATGTAAGACAGATGCAGTGGAAGCTCTCACTGTACTTAATCACTACCAGATAAGAGTTCCAAGTAAGTAAATTTTACTGATCTTACCGCTATAAATTTTTTCTTGTTTTCTTTCATGTTGATACTGCCTTTGTAAAAGGTGAGGCTTCAGCAGCTCAGTCTGCAGCTAAAAACYGTGTCGTTCTTATTATATGTATATATGCTGTATTTTATATATATGCACACATGTACTATATATATTACAGTATACAAATACTATATATATATTACAGTATTTAATCTCTAGTTTAGGTTCCRTTAGTTTCTATCTAAATGGCACTCTTTCTCATGTTAGTTTTTTGAGTCAACCTATAGAACTTAAAATACGTTCTGCAACTTTGAAGTTATGGAAAGATTGGGAAAAAAAATTGGTTTGGGATAAAAAGGTGGCAGGCAGGAGAAGCATTAAAATCCACTGTCATTAAATCAAACCTAACGGATAATGTCTTAGTGAAGCTTTTTATATCTTTCACAATAAGTGTACAGAAATCTGCAATATCTTTGGACAGAAGATTCTTTAAGTTACACAGCTTACTGCTCTGAATTAACTGCTCCTGTAGTGGGTTCTCTTTCAAATCAGAAATTGTGAGGCCAAGCTGAGTTTAGCTCCAAACTAGTAAGAATGGAAGGGGAGTTCACCTGCTAAACAAGTACACGATAGGCCAGATCTGCTCTGGCCAATTAAGATAGTTTACTGGATTAAATGGAATTTTTCTGGGTGTTCACAGACATAACTTTGAATCCAGCCCCGTGTCTAATATTATTTCAAACTATCTTCTCCAAACTGTTATGRATTTGTCTCCCTGTCAAGTGTTAACAGTTTAAACCTTTCCCATCCCTCCCCTGCCTTTTGTCCGCCTTCTCAGTAATGGACTGAGATTACTTCAGGGGCAGAATATTTTTTAAGATATTATKGATAACATACTGTTCCCAATTTCAGATTTATCTCAGTTTGGAGAGGTGATAACGGCAGAACAACTTACTTGTTCAATATGAAAAAGGGAAACCCTAATGTATRATGAAATATAGCTATCACAGGAAAAGCCAGTGTTTTAAAACAAGGACTGCTGGTTAAGACTTSCTATAAAAAGGTTGTCTGAGGTTGGCTGAACCAGGAGGACATACCTTCCAGTACCTGAGAGGCAAATGTGTGCTGCCAGTCGTGGGTCTTGGCAGCCTTTCCGAACAGAGGGGGGTTGTTTTATGCTTTGCTTTCTGGAGAGGYCTGAGGGTGTGCTGGACATCCTGCTGTTCTTTTCTCAGTCAAACACATGTAAATACTGTCCAGTGCTGTCTCTGATAGAAATACCACATTCTAAGTCCTGACTTCCTTAAATATCTGTGCCTTTTGTCTTTGAAATTGCCTGTTAAATACTACTTTTATAAATAGTTCAGCTAGGAAGAGGGGCAGCGATAATGGTAAAGTGTTGTGTATAGTACAACATTTGGAATTCTATCTACGTTCCCTTACGATCAGATCCATCACTTTGTTTTCATGTCTAAAAAATGCTGGTAGACTATCAGTAACGGCTACTTACAGGTCATCTGGTGTCTGTGGGCCACTGGTGGGGGTAGGCGGGGAGGTGTGAGCCTTACATCTACATAATTGGTAAACTTGTCAGATTATGCAAGGTGATCATGATCAGCAGGAGAGCTATGCTCAGTAAAACACCCTGAAGTATGTTATATGTTGTCTCTTGACAGATGGCTCCAACCCTTACACCTTGAAGCTTTGCTTCTCCACATCATCCCATTTATAGAGGAGAGGACAGCATGTTAAGAGCTACGTTCACCRTGATTTGCAAGTTTAAAACTACGCTTCGTTCACAAAGCTCTAAAGTGGTTGTTCTAATGTTGCCTTGTTTCAACTTAATTCTAATATCTTTTATCTTGTTTTATAATAAATGGATGTTCCTTCATAAATACAAAACAGATTTTTTTTCTTTTTGCCTCTGAGAAGTACATGTTGTAAGCTTACTACAAAGTTTGTATTTTGTTAGTGCAGTATCTTCAAATGTCTAAAGAAGCAGCAGTAGTATAAAGATTGTTTTCTTCCAAAAATTAAATATATTTGCATTTTCGGTAATGTTAAAGAYTAGCAAGTATTTTTCCATTTGTAGTCTTAATTGGCAGATAGAACTATTACATCAGAATTTTAAATGTAGAACTTGTTTTTCAGTATGTTAAGTAGTGAAGTATGTTGCAATACTAAAAAGCTTGTATTTATAAAATGCTTTAATCAGGTTAATGTTGCACATACCGAATTTTTAGTAGTATAGACTTGATTTATAGATCAAACAAAGCTAACGTAGAAAATTATTAAGTATGTACACGTGTATGGTGTGAATTCATACTTACTTGAAGTGGTTTTTTTTTTTTTTTTTTTAAAAAACTATTTTCCATTTGCATTAGCATGATGCCATCTATAGCTAGTCCCACTGTAGGGGCCTTTTAAAAATTAAAATTGCAAGCCTGTATCAATGTGTTCATCCTCATTTTCCATAACTTAAACTTAAATCTTTGGTGTTTAACATATCCTCTTGACTTTTTTTTAAATAGTGGTTATGACATACTAAATGCTAAAAGTTGGATATGTGAGAAGATTGATCGCAATAGAAACCAAGGTGATAAAAATAGTTAAAACAAAAAGCAAGCCCCGCCATACTCTCTCATACCTGGACAGTTAATTCGATGTTTTCTTCTCTGTCTGATTTATCTTATACATCTGTTATGACCATGAAAGAATTCATAGGGTGAATAGACTTGGCTAGCCTCTCACTTAAACTGAGGTAATCTAGGTGGGATTCAGGTAATGTAACTAATTACATGATGTGAAATTAATGAGGTGAGAAATCTTTCACTTTGGGGAAGATGATTTGTTTTGTCCCAGTACTTTGAAACCTCTGTTCTCTCTTCTAGAACTGGAGTTGCGTCTTACGTGGGCTAAACCCACAGAAACGGGAATCCACGCAGGGAAGTCTGGGAGCTGTTGTCCTAGGCTCTATGTTTGTTCCCCTTTCTGAATTTGCAGCAAAGTGTTTAGGGCTTCTTTTAGTTCTGCTCTTAATCATCGGAGCAGACCTATTTTACCAGATATTTTACGTTTTATCATACAAGATCTTTACTCTGTCTTTACAGATCTTATCCATATCCATCCTTTATGCAAGATTATTTGTGCAGTATGCTTGTCCTTGAGAGATGATGTTGCAGTATGTTTACAGACTGTGGGCATTGCACGTGTCTTTAAATACAGACTGGATTTTCCCCGTTCTTAATTTCAAGGCAAATACACCTTGTCATACCAGGGAAAATGTGTCAGCCGTCCTTCAGGTTTTCTCATCAACAACAATGATTCACTTTTGCCCTACCTCCATTTTATTCATGCTTCAGGTAATGAGTATTTCAGGTATTCAAGTCAGACTTTCTGATATGTCTGAACTGGGAACTGAAGGACAGCTGCTCTTTGGCAGCTCTTTCTGCATAGGGTTTGGAGTAATACTAGCCTCCTGTCTGGTAGGTGGCAAACTGACTTGCATTTTAGGGGCACTGCTAATACTTTTGCAGCCTCAGTGCTTTTCTCCCCAGAAATTGCTTCCAGAGAGTTCCAGTGTAGAAGGCTATGTGCCACATCTTGCTACTTGCCAAYAGAAATACTGGGTACTAGTGAAATGTTCTGTGCTGCCTAGTGTTTTAACTGTAAAAGGTCTCTCCCAATCATTCATTTCTCTTCCATCAACGTGAATGTTCTGTGGAAACCTGTTTCTTCTGTCATAACTTGCATTGCTACTTGTATTAATGTAGTTTCAGAAGTTGTTTGTAGTTGAGCATTAAAAATAGTATGTTATCTCTTAGTGCAGTTTGGGATGTAGGACGAGTGACCCTTCAAGCATTCAGTTCTTTTTTTTTTAAAAAAAAAGCACTTTAATGTTTCAGTGTCCTCAGTGGATCATAGCATTCAGTGCCTAAGATGTTCARGTGAAAGGCATCTTTCCTGTGGCTGCCCAGATCAGAGGACAGACTAGTTCCAGGTGTATCTGAGAAGACTTGATACCAGCTGGAAGTCCCAAATGCAAAATGAGTAGCCTGTGCCACGTGGGGATGAAAAGAGAGGAGACTGAAAAGCTGTTGAAGCTTCTTTCCCCTTAAAATAATCACCTAAATAATGTAAAAGTTGAGAACAGGAAAGATTCCTTGTTGGTGTGTTGCTGTAAAAAGAAGAGAATGACTTCCTTTGAGCCTACAAGGATGGATGCATGTCCTCAGGGAGGAATGAGGTTGGTCTCCTCCTTCCACAAACAAGGTCTGTGTTCACCTATAATCTTGCTCTTTAGAATAGAGCCAAAACAGCGGGGCAGATGAAGAGTTAGTTGCTCCAAGGAAAGTGAAGTTTGTCTATCATTTGGCAGCGGTATTACTATGCTTGTTAGATTAAAATTAAACCGTTAAGGTCTCTCAATGCAGTTTTTTTTCTGTCTTTTTTGCATAAGCCATACAAGAAAAATAGTGAACACTGCTATGCACATTCCCTGCTTGTAAGGAGCTGGCGTTCACACTGTAATATCTTAATGTCTGTTCCACTGCTCTGTTTTTTAAAAGTTTATTTTTTCTAATTGATCACCTTTCATTGGAGTTGAATGATATATTGAGGTGGAGATCTGTTTGTCTTCTCTCATGATACTCTAATGCTTGTTTATATTTATTTTTCCTTATATGCAAGAAGTGGGAATAGTTGCTTTTTGGCTTTCTATACCACCACAGCAAGATAGAGTGTATCGCTAGGGTGATATAAGAAAAGATTTAAAAGAAACCGTTTAGGAGGTGTTTGGGTGTCTTGCTTTATGAAAGGAATGATACAACTTAATGTGGTGTCACTAAGTCTGTCTTTTAGTAAGGGATAATGTTTGGGGTAAGCTGGCTTGTAACTGGCTGAAACCCTCTTTGTTGTAATTAAATGCAACTTGCTCCTTTTCCTGCTGTGTGTTTTCTTGTGAACAGCGCTTGAACTTGTTTGACTATTGTGATGGCTTAGCAGGAGACATTCAGTCTCTTCTGTTAAATAATACGTCGAAGCCTGGGAACATGAACACGCTTGCTAGAATATTTTTTTTTTTTTTTCACTCTGGGATGTGTTTAAACATCTTTGGGATTTTTTTGTGTCCACTTTCAAAAATACCTTGTATTCTCACATCTGTAGCTACTAGTGKTTTTTTTTAGCCATTCCAGGTTTTTATGTCTACCCAGTCTATTGGTTTATTCCCTTCTGGCAATTACGGGTGGTAATAATCTCAAAATAATCTTGTTTGCATTGGCATAGCTTTGGTCAGAAATAGTGTGCAAGAAGGCATGGGAAAATAAAACACTAGTTATGGGCTCAGCTTCCTGTGAAGAGTTCTTAAAGCACAAAATACCATCGTTCTGATTTTGACCTTAAACCAGATGCAGCTGTGCTGCGGTTGAGAGCCTCCCACCTTCATGTCTGGTGTATAAAAGGTAACTGAAGAGTCCTGTTGTAGAACTTGCCTTGCAGCGGTTGCATATACCAGTTTGCATGTTTGATGCTATGACCAAGCGATGCTCTGGCATGTTAYCGTAGAAGAGCTGACAGTGCCCTCTGAATACATGGCAAAAATGTGTCAGCTCTAAGGAAAAGAACCTTGTTGATTTGGGTCCCCTGGTAGCAGCAGACCCAAAGAAAGGGAAAAGCGTAGAGGGAGAAGCAGTCTGGTGCTCCACGGAGTGTTTCATGTGTGTTGGTTAGCTGCTGATGCTGTGGTGCTGTCCTACATCATGGGTTGTGTTGCTCTAAGACGGGTGAGAARGGCCTCGCTGACTAACAGCAGTATGTTGTGTGACCGATTTGTTATGAAATTCAGGAGTGAATGGAGAATCCTATCTAAGCAAGGGCCAAGTGGTGCTGCAAGACCTCTGGAAGGAAGGCGCTAAGGAACAAGGGGTGAGCACAGTTCACTAGACCTGCATTTCTCTCCCGGACTGTGGGGCTGACAAGGGTGAGAGGTGGATGTTAAACTGCAACTGGACGAAGTGGTCTGATACGTGGGATCTCAACTAMGGCGATCCTATCTTAGAAGTGAGGTGTTTTTCACTTCCTTCGTTTCTTCTAGCTTGTGCTGGTTTTGTTCTTAATTGTTAAGACCGCATGTTTTAAATTAATCTAGGCTCTTCCCAGCCTACCTTTGCTTCCGTAAGGAATGGTCTGGGAGTGGACTGGAATGTGAAAAATGTTAATAGTATTCACCAGGGAAGTCTGAGTTGAGAAATACTTGGCGTCATTCTTCACCTGTAAAACAAGGGATTTCCATTTTTTTTCCTCGCCTGTTAAACCTTATGCATGCCGAGTGAGTAGTAAGACAGTACGTTCTCAGTTGCACCATTAAAACTGACACTTGTGGAGAGGGGTGATCAGATGTGCTCATGTGATAATGCGATGTTTCAGCATGCCTTTTGGGTTCTTTATAAAAGCTGGTGGGGGCATAGTCTGAGATGAAAATAAGCTGAAACAAATAGCTGTTCAGGGCTTGGGGTGGTGAGGCCCCCACGTTCTACTGCTAAAGCATCTGATTTAATAAAGGGTGAAAAGCTTCCATTTCTAGATGGTTGTATCATCAAGGTAAAAGAGCAAAATATTTGTGTTCTGTAAGTCTTCTAATGCATAAGACTCCCTGTTAAAAATAGAAGATTTCTTTCTCCAAGGATTGTAATTCCCACAGGATATGGAGGAACCCAATGCAGCCAGATTACTTGTGCTGCGCTTTGGCCCTGTCCCTCTAACGGAAATAACCTCAGTCCCTTTTCTTGTCTTCAAAAAGCTTTGGTATCTGTCCTGTGCCAAGCCTTCCAGTTCTGGCCTTTCACAGCCAGCTCCCTGGGCTAGAGCCACGCATTAATTCAGGTGGGTTCTCTGCTCTTCCTCTGGACTCTTGCAGCTGCTGATGCGAGGTCTTAATTTCTGGCATGATTTATTTAATTTTTTCCTTCTCTGGTGTTCATGGAGCAGCTGCAGACTGAGTAGGCCTTCGTGCAAAGGAATGAGTACTCCTGCAGGAATGTGCCAGGGAGCCAGCAGCTATTAAAAAGGCAAGATAATTAACCCTCTTTTCCAAAGCATCCGGGATCCAGGAATACGAATTAGTCCTGGCAGGGGCAGTATAGCAGTATTCAGAACAAAACACTGAAATGGGCTTGTAGCATGGGGGATGGCTGCGGTTGGCAGTCGCTGTAGAACACAGGCTGTATTTATTCAATTTCATATAAGCCATTACCTGTTTGTTTATCTTCTCTTGCCACCTTCTTTCCATTTGTGGTCTCATCCTTCTTCAAGCTAGTAAGAAAATTAAATTGCGGATGTTTCTGGCCCACTCAAATTTAAGTGGGTAGTAGTCAAATAAGCCCCCAGAATTTTAGTTGGAGTCCTTAGTGAAACTCTCCTCTCCTGAATTTTCTGTCACTTAGGCTGTTAATACAGCAGACTTCAGATATTTCAGGAAGCACGATTTGTATTAGTTGATGCTTTCTCTGCCATCTAAGTGTAAACTTCTGGCCATTTTAAACTTAATGGCATGGATTTGCATGTAATATAGATTATGCTTCTATTTTTCTCTTCTGTTAACCACAGCACTGGAACTGCTAAATCAGATTAAATCAGTGGGCTTTGGATAAGCATCCTGTCGAAAGGCCTCAGAAGGGTATCTTAAGAAATAGCCTGGTCAGACAGTGACCTGGGTAATCTTTTTTGAAGTTACTGCATGGCTTCTGTCTGAAACATGGTAACCTAAAACTTCACTAGTTTAAGGTGGTAATCCCACTCACTGAGCTTTTAATTCTCACTTACCTATCTTCTTGGGGGGGGGTGCTTTAAATCCAAAACAAACTCCTGAGTTCTGAGGATAGACCTCAAACTGGAATATTTTAGTTATTCTTCAATATATTCCTCTTGCCCAATAATTCTGTGGCGGTTTTTCCATCTTGTTGTGATATAGACAAAGACTTGTCTGTGCCTTTTAAGGATCCTTTTGTGCCTCTAACTCTTCCTTTTTGTGTCCTTTTAACATGAAGCAACGAGAACTAACCACAGGATTTCAGATTAGGACTGCGCTATTGACTTATTCCAACGCATTTCAGAGTAACATGCTCTGTGGTCTTGCCTTTTTTTTTTTCAGCTATAGCTTTCACCTAATAATAAAAAAAAACCCCTAACCTAATAGTCTAAAGGACAAGTTTCTCTCCATGAAGAGAAATAAGGTGAAAAAACTTCCCAATGTCTTTCAGGATATGGACCCCAAGTTCACAGCTAAGTGTGGCCCTGCTCTTCTTGGTTTCTCCAGCACAGGCTATAACACATCATTTATGTTTTGAGTGTTGCTTCAACCTGCCCCTGCTGTTACCTCCAGCACCTGCATCTTTGATGACCCTGTCATGGCAAAAAAAAMCAAAATTGAGCTCTTCCTTTTTATCTCCCAAAGCTTCCAAACAAAGCTTGTTCATCTGTCTGTTTTCTGCACGTTTTGAAACTTCCTAAGAAATAGAGCAGGGATATTTGGGGATGCAGTGACAACAGAAGCTAGTCTTACTCTTTTAGACTGGCAAGAAGGAATGAGTGGTAGCTCCTGTCCTGAGACTGCCAGCACAACCTCCATTTCTTCTTATTGCTGAAAACAGACTCAGCTTTCCAGGAACTCTGCTTTGTAGACCTTTCTGGAGAACAGCTGGCTAAGGATAAACCTCCTTTCATACTGTGGACAGAGCAGTTCAGAAACCCTGATGGCATGAGTTCAGCTTAGGTATGTGTGTGGGGTCAAGCTTTATGTTCCAAAGGGACAGTTGCTTCTTTCTTGTAACATGCTGCCATCCCAACAGCCTTGGCAGGAGATCTGCCTCCATTAAGCTGCTCATAGCTGACCAATGTTTGAGAGGGACTAGTCTTTAAACTGCTGTAGAAGCAGTCACTTTCCATGTGAAGCTGCTCTTAAGCCATTTTGTAAGCACTTAATGACTTAATGCTGCTTCTATCTTGTACCCCTCTTGAGGTGCTGATATTTCCCATTTCCCCAGTCATTGCCTGTACCCTGTGTTGGCCTGGTTCCTATTAAAGACCATGAAGATCAGTGTTCCCAACAGTGTCATCCTCTTCTGTGCCTGCTTAGAGTTGTGTATGAGGTTGGAGCTTAGGTCTGCCAGTTGGGAGGTTAGTGCCCAAGCCAAGGAGGGTGGGAGTCTGCCCTGACACAGCAAAGCCCTAAAAACAAATTGCTGAGAGCTCCTAGTTTTCACTAGTAGCTCAAAAATTCGTCCACACTTGTCCTTGCAGCTCGGTGAGGATTCTATTTACCTTTTGCAAAACACGCTGCCCCTAACCCTGAATCAGCTCTGTACCTAGGGCTATGCAGCACAGAGACCAAGCTGATAACTACTGCCTCTTGCTTTGTGTCCTTTCCAAGTACAGACCAAGTTTCACTGCTGAGACGTGAGGAAAYGGCGGGCGGAGAGGCTGACGCTGTGTTCACCTGGGAGATGCCCTTCTTATCTGCTCTGTTAACAGGGAGCTGACCCAAGGAGCAAGAGAAACACGAGCGCGCCTTTGGCTCCCGGTTGTGCCAGCAGTACAGAACAACCGCAAAGGGCTGTGCCGCTGGCCTGTAAAAAAGAGAAGCCTTCAGAGCAAGGCTGGTTGAGTTTTTATAGGCAGATGTCTGGTAGATTGATTGCTGTAAAATGGAATTTTTTCATGCTGTTTAGGTAGCTTTGGGCTTGGTACAAGGCGTCTCTGGCTCGCACACGATGAATGCGTGAGGCCCGAGATCTTTGACTTCCCTGTTGTTTTCTTGCCAGTTCTTCCTGGTTTACTAGCGAAGTGGTGAAACGGAGCAGCGTGGCCCCGCAGCGTGCCCGTGCAGCTTGCTTGACCTTGGGGCATTGCACTGGYCCTCGGAGGCACAGCTCGCGTGCCTGCCCTTGTCCTCACGCAAGTCTGCACTTCGCAGGGGAATGTCACTGGACTGGTTGTTGCACTGTGTGGAGCCGAGGCTGGGTGAATAACCTGCCCTTGCATGGGTTTTGCCTGCTGGGCTGCGTCAGGCCAGGAGATACTGGTTTCTGCCAGGAATCTGGTGGGAGTGAGGCGGTGAGGACAGTGAAGGATGGGGCAGCTATTGCTGCAAAGGTATTTTTTCAACTATTTCTCAACAGACCTTTCACAACAGACTTCTGACTCTCCTCCCTTTCCTGGTGCCTTTCAGGGCCTGTGGTTCTGCCTATAAATAAAAGATACAATATTTAATAAAGAGGATGCAAAAATGGCTTTAGGTGTGTAGTCCCGAATTCCCTTTGTGCCAGACACCGCCCAGCTGATGCAATCCTGAGTTGCCCTCTTTATCTGAAATACAAAAGGCTGCCGTGGAGGAACGGGCAGGGTCCTGAGTGGGTATTGTTCAGGATCAAGCACCTGCAGCTCTGCTGTTGTTGGGCTTCTGCAGCATCTTAATCGATTTGCCTCTCTGGATCAGACACCTGATCGTCTGCAATGCTTCCTGGCACCCACTCCTCAACTTATTTGTTCTGTCAATTGAAGCAGGAAACTTACTATCTCAAAGTAGCAGGCATAGATTTTATGTTGGTGTGGTTTTTTTTTTTTTAATTATTATTTCCTCTGTGTCTGCAGTTCTCGCCTTCCCTCTCTCCCTGTGGTGGGCCGAGGTAGCAGGGAGGAAGCTCCCTTGCTTGCTCCTCCTGACTAGCAGCAAAGGTGGGCCACTGCTTCCCGGGGCTCAGGGTCACTTGCTGCAAGGTRAAGGGCTGACACTCTCTTCTTGCTGGTGTGTTCATGTGGCACTGAAGGCCAGCTGGAGCAAGGAGAGCGTTGCCTTCGCAAGTCCTTGGCATGGGATTGAGCTTCGGCAATGATTGGTCTTGGGGTGGAATTCGCTGCAGTGAAGACAGTCTGACCTGGAGATCGTCGGGCAAATCGGGGACAATGACTTCAGCCTGCAAGGAGCAGTCCTTGGTAAGCATCCACCTGGGCGCGTACCTGGATGCTGTCTCTGAATTGCTTCCCGTCTCCAACGTCCTCTGAGGTTTGTCTTTCCTGGCTGCCTGCACTGTCATCCTCCACCGCGCCGCACCAGACCAGGGCTGGCCCAGCCAGTTTCCACCGCTGTAAAACAGGGCCTTTTCCGCACAGGGGATAGCGTGTGGTTAATCCAAATTMCATAAAAGCGCTGCTATAAAGTGGATTGGTGAAACTGCGTTAAGCCCCTATGTGGGCACAAATCCAGACTGAAGGAAGCGAAGTCAAATACAGGCCACTTGGGCTCTGAAAAGGCATGTGTGAGCGGGGTGCAAGTCCCACCTTAGTGCCCTTGGGAACGTATCAGAGGGACAATTTTAGCCTTGTAATAACGTTGCTGTCTGTGCATTGGTCAAACTGCTCTTGTAGTGGCTGTGTGGATCTGTGTTATCTATTCCCCATCTCTTCCCAACTGTGCACATGCTGCATCTCCTCAGCCTCTGTTACTCCAGGAATTGCAAATAAAATGCCTCTTTTGGTTCCTCCTACCTTTGTGCCAATCTCACCTTGGCTCCTGCTGCAGTGCACTGGGACTTTTATGGCCTTTCCCACTTGCCCTTGGGGCTTTTCCCTGCACCAGTTGCAGCCTAGATTGTCCCTCTGGGATGTCTCTTGGCTTGTGCTCGAGCCCCTCTTGGGCTGCGGATGGAAGATGCACAAAACAACCTGTGAGTTCCCAGTGGGAGCAAACGGCCCCAGCTTGCGGCAGCTGGGAGTCAGCAAGCTACCAGGTAGAAAAATCAACAAAAGCCACTACTTTTGTTTCTCTGTTAGTGTCTCTGGGTGGACAAACCAGGGTTTGGGTCCCTCTAGTGCTTCGCTGCGGGGGGGGGGGGGGGTGCGGGCAATGGGTCCTGCTGTTTCCTCCCCCAGGCCCAGGCTGGGTGCTCTCGGGGGCAGTGCTGGCAGGGAGAGCGGAGCAGGGCCTGCCCTGCTGGCAGGGGACAGCAGGTGGCAGCAAGAAATTCAGGTCCCTTTGCTCGGAGTTCGGTGCCAGGGGACCGTGTGTGTTGGCTTCTCCCTGGCACTTCACCTGGGGGCAGGAGCCTGCAGCCCAAGGCTGGCTGCTGACCTGGAGACAGTGAAATCTTACACAAACTCTTGCCTTAAGTAGGTTTTACCCTGCTTTTGGTTTGTGCTTGTAGGCTGCGTGAGGTCCTGGGGTGCATCCGCGCTGTCTTACCCGCAGGGACGTACGAAGCTAGATGKGCGAAAGGACTCCCAGGTGCTGGAGTTCGGGACTCTCTCACCAGGATGGCCACTCCAGCTTGTGCGGGGCCATTTGCCAAGACATCTGTGAGTGAGGAGAGAGATGGTGTAGAGCATGCCAAGGGCAGCAAGTACGTATGTTGCTGAACACAGCTATGCTTTGGAGAGGGCAGTGTGTAAGGTTGTTTCTGCAGAAACCCATCCTTGCCTTGGGAATCCTSTCTGGGTTACCCAGAAGCGTCCGAGTTGGAAAACTCAATGTCTGAATCTCTCCTGCAGTCTTGCCAGCTCTGGGGTGTGAGCTAAGACATCTCTGCAACCCCTCTCCTAAAAGCAGCATTGCAAAAGAGCTTCACTGGATAACCCAGAAACCTGGATTTGATTCCATTTGTGTAAGCAATTTAATCTATCAGGCAAGGGAGGATATTTCATCCCTCTTCCTTGAAGGAGCTGATGTGCTTCCAAACAGGCGCAAGTGCCCTTGATACTTCAATAATAATGGATAAATGGCAGCCTGGCTTAGGAAGAACAGATCTTGCAAGACAAATGTGATTGCTTCCACGGGGGACAGAATGGAAAAGGATCCAACAACCAAAGGTGTGAGCAGTGACTACAATGGCCCGGA
Source organism: Oceanodroma leucorhoa (assembly GCA_030449065.1). NCBI lineage: Eukaryota > Metazoa > Chordata > Aves > Procellariiformes > Oceanodroma > Oceanodroma leucorhoa. The sequence goes on along the minus strand of JASVER010000222.1, from coordinate 537,165 downwards.
ACCTCTGARGAGTATTTGTTAAATAAATGCATGAGAAAACTGGCTGTCACAGTGGCACAAGCGGAGACCAGARGAGATCAGGGTCCCCCCGTGGGGCAAGACATCTGCCTCAAAGAGCCTACAAAAGGGACGCAGGGAGCCTGCAGGTTTACCTGGAGAGAGAGGGGCTGCGYCCCATTCCTTTTCCTTCTGGCTTTCCTCCAGGCTCTGCCTGTCCCACTTACCACGGTGGGAAATAATGGCAGAGGTGGCGTTGTGTCTGCCTTCCTGGCTCCTGCGCTGGCTGTCGGATTGTCCCGCTCCCGAGCCATGCCCTGGTGAGCTCTCTGGTGACTTTTTTCAAGGAGGAAAGAGYCCTGTACTGTAATGATGGGCCGCAGAAGGAAGGGTTGGGTGAGGGAGAAGCATTAACAGCSGTGGAGGCTGCCTTGGGCCAGAGCAGGAGCCTGGCAAAGGCTTGGTCCCACCAGCCACATGCTGTCAAGCTCTGGCTGTTCTCTGCATTCCCTGGCATTATCTTCACTCCTGGCAAAGAATGGGGCCAGCTTCGAACTTGGAGCCAGATCATTTATACGCGAAAGAAAACAGTTGTTTTGATACCAAATAAACCATGTAGATGATTTTGGGGAAATTTCCGCTTTCTTTTTGTTTTCCATCCTCATCATGTGTAACAAAAATTGGCTTTAAACAGGGTTTCAGAACAGTAATGGTGCATCAGTCGTACAGCAGCTGCGTWCTGCAGTGAATAACTGAGCCCGTTGGAAAGCTGTTCCTTTGCCCTCCCTCCTCGGCTTCAGAGGGGGCTTGCTCCTGCTCTGCTTTCCTTCTGGATTTGCCCTTTTTTTGGTTTTCCTTTTGTCTGTGCTCCCTCCTTTCAGGCCAGGGCATGTGTTTTCCAAGGGTCAGCCCAGAGCYGGAGGTCACGGTCTCTTCGGTGTTTAACCTTGGCCATGAATTTTGTAACTCTCAGGGGAAAAGAAGAACCAACCTCAGTCTGGCATTTCTAGCAATCCTCTGCCTCCGGCCTGTGAGAGCCCCTCGCCCTGCGTCTCTTGCACAAGCTGCCTGAGTGCTCCGGGGCCGCTGGCTGCCCTGTCTCGCTGGGAACAGGAGTAAACTGAAAGTGCRGGGCAGCTGCCAGCATCCCCCTCCCCAGGCAGTTGTGCCAGGCAGGGAACACACGACRTTTGTCCTGCTGGCCTGGGTGAGACACGGAGCTGGGGGTCTCAACCTTTCCCGTGCCAGGACACCTCTGATGCTTGTGCCTCGGTGAACACCCCCTGCCATGCAAGGTGGCAGGTTGTCTGTCCTTCAGGGTTAAAGTGTTGCTGGATCAGCGTGATGAGATGGCAGGAGCAACTGTGAGCTCCTGCCCTTTGAGCAGGGTAGAAACTCCCGCTCACAGCCAGCCAGAGGAGCAGCCTGGTAAACACAGCCACGTGAATATGTGATAAGGGAGCACTTGCACCCGGACACGCTCCTTGGGCAAACCCTTTGCCCAGAGCTGTTAAATACCCTGCTGTATAGTGAGTGTGCTGCGATCCCTAAACCCCCRGCCTCCTGCGCTTTGCAGCATGACCCCCAGCTGCCTCCCATGGGGGTTTGCTGCCAGCTCTGGTTCGMTACGGAGGCAAAGGCATCACAGGGGAGGGGGTGATGGCCAGGCAGGGGCTGTCCCTGCCAGCCGGAGCACTGCAGGCCCCAGGAGCACGATCGGGTGCTGYGGCACCGGCTCACTCGCTGGTGGCGAAACCAGAGGCGTAGCCATGGCAGCTTCAGCCRCAGCGAGCGCGTTCCTGTAACGTTGCTGCATTCAAACCGTGTCCTCGCTTAGCTTGGGTCTTTCAGAAGCTGATCCGAGCCAGAGACCTCGCTGCCCAGCTGGAGCAGAGGTCTTGCACCCCGGGAAGGCAGAGCAGCCCCCAGCCCACCCGCCAGCAGCAGCACACCAGGATACAGCCCAAGCTGGCTTTGTGCTGCAAAGCACCAGGCACGCACGCGAGGCTTTTAAGATCCCAGGGCCAGCTCCAAAGCAATTCACCATTGCCTGTAAATGAAGCAGGCTAGCTTTGCAAAATCAAAATATTCCCAGCAAGCCAAAGCTGCTTCCTCCAGCTGAGATTTGACTTGCCTGAGGGGAGAGTATTTTGCCTTTGAAACAGCCAAAATGTTTTCTGCATCAAAGGCCCAGCTCACCTCTCGGTGCAAGCACTGACAGCTTGTGCCACCTATTTATAAGGCAGCTTTGGAGCTAATTGTTTATGTAACCTATTAAAAATACATTCATTCATCCTTTTATTCTTTCCTTCCCTGCCAAAGAAATCGGTAAGACGTGGTTTCAGGTGAGCTCTGATAGCTGGTTGCTGCTGCAGGGTGCAGAGGGGTCAGGCGTGGTGGCAGCTCACGGACTCGGYATCCCTCTGTGCTGCTCGCTGGGCACTGCAGGAGCATCCCTGCGCCTCACTGCGTATCATCTCCCTGCGCCGGCACACGCGGACCTCGGGCTCGGTAATGCAGCACCCTGCTCCTCAGAGAGCATCACGCCTCTTTAGCCGCCTGGTTAATGGTTAGACTTAATCACATCGCAGCAGCTGGCTGCCCAGCCCAGCTGTGGAAAGAGTCACGGATTTTAAATACTGGATTTTCTGGACTTGAACCTTGAAGTTCAACCTCCTTTGAACCTATTTTTGCTGCGGCTGTTGGTAAACCGTGCGCTCCTGAGCTCAGGCTGCTGCAAAATCCTCTGTGGACTGCTGCATCCCTGAGCAGGTACATCTTTGTAAGTTGTACAAGAGCAGTGTTTGATGTAAGTTGGTATGTATGGCTGAAGGCAGGAGGCTGATTTCAGCTCAGTTTGGTGTCGAATTGCCACCCAATTTATCACAGGCTCATAAAAGTGCTGGTGGGAAGGGGCCTGTGGAGATCTCTGATCCAGCCAACCCTTGGAGCAGGACTGTTGGCAACGCCGGGTCAGAGCAGTTGGGGCTCTGCAGAGTTAAGGCTGAAAAACGTCCAAGGATGGAGACCCCTCCTCTCTGGGTACATGTCCCAGGGCTGCACCACCCTTCCGGGGATGGAGTTTTTCCCTAATGCCCTACCTGAACTGGCCAGGCTACAATCTGCCTCTTGCTTCATGTCATATTGTCTTGACCTACTGGAAAGACTTTGTCTCCGTCCTTCCTGTATCTGCCCTCCAAGTCACTGTAGACTTCTGCTAAATCGCCCCAACTTCTTCTCCTTCCTGACTAACCAAGCCAGCTGTCTCCACCTCTCCCTGTAGGCAGTGTCTCCTGACCTCAACCAGCCTGGTGGCCCTGCTGGGTCTTCTCCAAGCTTCCCAGCAGATCCATGCTCACCCTGGAGGGGCTGTTCAYAGCCACCAAGACCTTCTGAAAGGGGATGCTTAGAGCCAGGGCAGGCTGAAGTCAAGCTCAGAAATAAGCTCCTTGTTGCGTCTGCTCGAATAAGGCTTCAGGAGAACCTGGTTTTGATTGATTTCTGAATGAGATGGGTCTGAAGCAGCTGGCAAGTGCCCAGCAGYGATAAGCAAGGCCTGACCATGCCTGTCTCCCCACAACATTGCAGAACCCTTCTGAGGGATACAGGGCACTGCCCTCAACTGTCTCCTCAGCCGCATGAAGGAGCATCTTCCTGGGAGCAACACAGTTTGGGGACATCACCAGCACGAGGCTGATGTGCCCCGAGCCCCAAACTATGTGGGGATCTCCAGAGCAGCAGGCAACCTCTCCACTGCCTCCTGGGCACTGCCCACCCCTGCTGGGGCAGGTCCAAGGGGCTCAGCTGCTCCCAGACCCCAGAGGCAGTGTGGCTGGACCCCAGGGGAGCTGCTGGAGCTGGCTTGCCCTGCCCAAGGCCAGCTCATCCATCTTCACCTTACCRGCACAGCTCATCCTGACACGGAGAGGCGAGTGTAGTGCTTTATTTAGATGGATACCAGGGAGCAGGGGAGCTTTGCAGGGTCAGCCTGGGCATTTCGGCAGGGTCTGGGTTCCACACCTGAGCCCTTGGTGGGGCATTAGGCTCCCTCCTTTTCTCCTCTCCGTGGGACTGGGATGTGCCGGGCAGCCTGTTCCTCTCTGAAGGGTGGTGTCAGATGCCCAAGACTGCTCCCCCGAGGTCTGAAAGATTAGACTGGAAGTTTTCTGGGTGGGAGATGTCCCGGGACTGAGGTCAGGGACAGAAATGTAACGTCTGCCCCGCTCTGTTATACAATCCGCTGTTAAATAATCACTCGGGGTCACTGCGCCTGCCAGGTGGCTGCGGCTGGCCGTGGGGCTGCCTGGAAAACAGGCTGTGGTTTGCAGGACCGCTGTCCCCCGGACAAGAAGAAGAAGGAAAAGCAGTTACATGCTTTTGGGCAGTCCCATGCTCGGACCCTTCCCAGCCTTGGGGTTCCTCATTGCAGAGGACAGCAGAGGGAGGCAGCAGCCTCGCAAGGGCACAACCTATTCGTAAAGCCAGCGGCCCGATGTTCGCAGTGGGGAGGTGACTTTGACCACGGTGAGAAAAGGCTGGTGTTWATCTGCGGGATGCTGTGGCCTGATGGGTGCAAGCAGGGACCCGTGCCTGTCTCTGGGACGCTGGGTCTCCAGACCTGACGGAGACCCGGCATCCATCCAGCACAGCTCTGTCTCCCCCAGCCTCACGGCTGCTCCCTGCATTTCATAAAGCTGCAGCGGAGCAAAAGTTGGGGCTGAGCCGTGGAGCTCCCATGCAGCGGCTGCCAGCACATAGGGGTTGGGCCAGTGCCACAGTCCCCAGGCACTATTTTCGGGCGGTGCTGCCCATCTGGGACTGACACCCATTTAACAGCACTGTATTAATGATTTAGAAGGTGCTGCACAACAAAGTAGCTGAAATGGGCACGTGGAGGACATCGGGAAACCTGTGGGAATGGCCAGCGATGATCCGCGCTGGCTGCAAATGAGCAGTCGCTCGAGGGAGCTGGACAATTTGTCCTAGGAAATACAGGCCAAGTCCTGGAAAAGAAACCACACTGGCAGGGAAAGCCCCCAAAAGCTCCCAAAGCAGGGCTGGGAAGCAGCCACACTGTGCTCCGAGCCCGAGCCTCGCTGCCCTGGGGCTGCCATCCTCGAGCATGCATTTGCAGCTAGCTAGCTGATTTTTGCTGGATAATTTCTTCCTAATAAGGATTTTTGGCAGGTGGCCGTGCTCCCCTGAGGGTGAGGGAGAGCAGTTCAATATGAGCAACAAACTGGTGTGGGGCAGAGTGAGTTCCTGTTGTTTTCAACTCAGAGGGTGRGTGGGAAATAGAAACGCCGCAGGGATGGTTGGACAGCACTGAGGAAGCTCGAGTTGTCCCTCGCTTCTGTTTTGCCCCTCTGAATGCTGCGCTGGCAGAGCAGGGCATCAGCGTGGCCCTGTGGCAGCRGAGGAAAGATGCTCTGGGCTTCTCAGTTTCGCTCTGCATCTCCCCACACAGAGGTCAGGGTCCCACAAGCAGCGGGGCCGCRCCAAGAACCGTCCCGGCAGCCAGAGGCCAGCGCCCGTGTGGGAGCACCGGTGGCCCGGGATGAAGCATCTCGCGCGCCTGCCRAATGTCCCTCATCCGGGGTGACAGCCACGTGGCAGCCCTCGTGCTCCTCTCCTCCAAAAACACCACTCACAAAGCCGGTGGGAGTCATGAGCCGGGTCCCCTGTGGTCCCTTCTGCTCCATCCCTGAGGCTGCTCTGGGACAGCGGGGACCCTGAGCTGCCCTTGCACCATCCCCAGAGAGCSCTGAATGGGACTGGTGAGGCTGGGGTGGGACACTGGCTCTGCCAGATCACTTGCACGCACGCACAGCTCACCTGCCCCAGATGGCAAGCTGCCCTACCCTTCCCATGGAGTCAATCGCTCAACCCTCAAATCATAGAATCATAGAATCATTAAGRTTGGAAAAGACCTTTAAGATCATCAAGTCAAACCGTCAACCCAGCACCCATGCCCACTAAACCATGTCCTGAAGTACCACATCCACACGTTTTTTGAATCTCTCCAGTGTTGGTGACTCCACCACTTCCCTGGGCTGCCTGTTCCAATGCGACTACCCTTTCGGTGAAGAAATTTTTCCTAATGTCCAATCTAAACCTCCCCTGGCGCAACTTGAGGCCATTTCCTCTTGTCCTATGGCTTGTTACTTGGGAGAAGAGGCCGACACCCRCCTCTCTACAGCCTCCTTTCAGGTAGTTGTAGAGAGCAAATGCTGCAGAGCTGTGGCACCGAGCCTGCTTGYCTGTCCCTGCCGGCAGGCGCTTTGGTGCCCGGCTTCCTCTGATCCGGGGAGGTATTCTAACTTAACGCAGCTGTTTTGTTATTTAATCCTGCTTGATTTTCCTTAACACCTTTCCAAATGTTTTAAGCTATCCTTTGTGGTGCTCATCCACTGTTTAATCTGAGATCAAATGATTGTATCTTAATCCCTGGATCTCAAATGAATTTGCCTTTGGTTTGGGCAGCTAACCTCCAGCCCTCTGCTACAGCCAGGCTGCATTTATCCAGGGCAGGCAGAATCAGGAAAGGAATAAAATGCCTTCTCCCTCTCCTTCTCTTGCTATTTCTCTATTTCTCGCAAGTTAATGTTTCTTGAGCTGCACAAAATAGGTGATATCCCCTGATTAATATTTCCAAATTGTTTTATGTTTTTCTTTGTGATGAGCCACTGGAGCCTTCTTTTGTCAAACTACCTAAACGCGATCAAAGCCAGTGCAATACTCTGCTTTTTTGTGGCTGACTGGGTGCACAGAGCAAGCTGACATGGAGTGAGTGTACAGGACAGCACCTGAATCCATTGTACAGCCCTCCTGGAGGACCCGGCCACGCTCTCAATGAGCAGTCCCCCAGCAGCAACCTGGCACTGCGCTTTTCCCAAAGGACACGTGCACTTCGCTTTGGTGGCATTGGAGTGGCCGCCTTTATTTCGACACGCTCACCTGGCCTGCGGGAGTGCGTTTCTCAGCTCGGCAAGGGGAGACCTGCAGTTGCTGAAACTCCCCTGGAGCCAGAGGAGCAGGACAGCCCTCTGCAGTCCCTGAGGGCACCGAGACCAGCATGGGGACCCCATCAACACAAGCCCTGCTGCCTCTCAAGCAAGCCCGGGAGCAGGTACCAGCTCCCGTGACCATGCCTTCCCCACATTCCTCTGCCTTCCCCATGCTCTCCTCTGTCACACAGAGAGCTTTTGGGGCAGGAGAACCTCTGAATCAGACCAGCACAAACCCAAAGACAACAGGACGCTGATCTCAGCCCCATCCTCTGGGTGCTGCTAAAACTTGGCTTCTTGGTTCATTGTGACTGCCCACGGCTACGCTGCGGGCCCCCTGCTCAGATGCATACARAGAGGTTTGGAGAAAGATTAAACACCATTTTTCTACAGCGTGTTCTAGATTTTATTGAGAGTAGATTAAATCTAAATAAATTCACAGGTTAATCCAGCCAGATTAAATGGCACATTCTGCTTTGCGTCCTTAGCTTGGCCCAGAGGCCAGACTGAACCTGGAAACGCAGACAGCAGAACTGGTCTGGTCCTTCAAGTCTAGACTCAGCCCCAGGTTTGATTCGATGCCAGAGATTGGATCTAGACAGTTTCATCAGTGTGTTAAGGATCACGCCCCAGGTCCAGGCCTGGTTCAGAGCAGAGCATAGCAGTCACCCCGGCCCTGGAGGGTGCTGCTGCCCCAGGTGCCCTCTTGTAAGCCCACAGTGCTGGTGGGAGAAGCTCAGGTCCCCATCTGACCTGGGGTTTCCTGTAGGTGCTGGGTGTCACGCCAGCTCCTGCTGACGGCTACCATGTCTTCGAGGTACCSGAGTCCTTGGCGAGGCAGCCCGTGCTAGTCCAAAACTTCTCCCGAGCTGGGCAGGGTGGGCTGTGACCGCGTGGCTAAATTGCATCCAAACCTGTCCTGATGGAGCGGTGGGCTGATGCAGCCTCATCCAAGGGTGTGTGTGGGACCCTCTGTTGGGGGAGTTTGCCTTTCAGGAAAGGACAATGAGAGCTGCAACTCAGCTTCTCTGCTGCTGTGGGAATTCACAGCAGAATCCCTCTTTTAAGCACAACTTATCTCTATGCAGCTAGTGTRGACTTGCATGGGAAGAAACCGTGTGAAACCCTGGGAAGAAACCACCTGCCTCTTTGTGAGGACCTGTAAATCTTGCCCAGCAGAGCCAGAGTCGTGTAGCTGCAAAGGATGCAAATAAACTCTSCTGTGTAATTAGCACCCTTTGTATGCCAGGGCAATCACACTGAACCCCGCATGCAACCAGAAGCCAGGTCTGCCTGCACAGGGCTCAATGCAAAACACCCTCCCCAGGTGCAAAGCYGCACCGCTTTGCTCAAATCAGTATCACAGAGTGATGCTTCGCCCCACAGAGGAGGAGTTGGCTTGCAATATGAAAGATCAGTTAAGCTGCAAGGACAAGYAGCCTCTTCTAAAAGCTACAGCCAGTGCTGATAGGAGTGTTTCCTAGCAAGTACCTGCAGCACACTCAGCAGTCAGGCTTATTTTATTACATTAAAGAATAAAATGTCTACACAGCGTTTTTCCGAGTGAGACTCTGAATTGACACTGATGCCCCTGTGATGGTGGACTACTTTCTCTCACCCCARATTGGCTCTGGTAACGTGATCTTTGCACGCTGCACCACGCAGAAAAAGCACTAGTAGYGTGGACTGAAGCATGGTGTCACCGATACCTAAGGAGTCATCGGGAAATGCCACCAAGGGGACCCGAACCCCAGAAGTGCTTAGAGATGCCCAGGTCAGGTGAGAAAAAGCAGTTTAAAGCCTGTGTGGAAACACATTTCACCACACTGGCATTTAACATGTGCGTGCATACTCCCCAGTAGCAGAGCTGGCCTCGTTTTTAGAGAGGCAAGTCAAAAATCACTGCAGAGCAGGCAGACATGTCCTCTGGGTGAGGCTGGAGGCAGCATGCTGCAGTGGGGCAGCCCTGGGGTTTGCAGGTGTATTGGCACTCTCAGCAGCACTGCAGCCTCCACAGGAGCCAGTATCTAGCCCAGGCTTTAAAAGCAGCTTCGTCTTGTTGTGCTCTTGCATAACAGTGAGATAGAAATCGCACTGTGTTTATACAGACTCAAATGATAGCACTCCGTTTGAGCAAACGCTTGCACATGAAAGCTTCCACTGGCTACAGAGCTTCATTTCTAGGAGCAGAAGAAAACCACTTAGCCATTTAATCCTTTGACGACTTTAATCACTCTGATAAGGGAAAACAGGGCAGGGTGGGGGAGAAGGCTCCCATTCGCACCTGCGAGACCGCCACCTCCACGGGCAGGCTGCGTGCCACCACCCCAGACAGCCCCCCTAACACATACAGCGCAGGCAAGCGTGGCTCTGGAGCCTGCCCACTGTCCTTCCCCCGGCTGTGCCACAGCCCCTCGATTTAAACCCTTAATCCTGGGGAGGTTGTGCAATAGCTCCTTCAGGCTGAGAACGGATTATGCCCGTTTCAAAGGTATTTGGCACTCGGTCTGAACTGGGAGAGCCCAGTAAACCGGCCCAACACCTCTTGTGAAAGCACCTGCAGGCGATTCCTGCAGCTGGTGCCTAGCAACGTGCTGTGAGCCGCTCTGACAACAGCTAAAATTCAATGTTATTTCATCCTTCCTCCCCAGAGGAGCAGCTCCTGAGTCATCACCAGGGGAGAATGGGACGTGTCTCCCACTCAGCTTGCTATAAATGAATGGTATGCAAGGGGCTGCTCTCTGCCTCTTGAGCATGTGTGCTGCTGCCGGCTAAAAAGGCATCTCCTCCGGCATGTGGGACAGATCCAGGTTCAGGAGATTGGGTAAATTGTTTTTTCCCCTCCTCCCCAACTTGCTTTCTGCTCCCAATAGCCTCTCTGCTTCCTTGGAGCTCTCTGCAGGGAAGCCTGCACGAGAACCAGGTTTGGATCCATGCCGAGTCCCACCTTGGCTTTGCTTGGTCGTGCAAACACACAGAGGTAGCTACAACCTCGGGGCTGTACTGGGCACTCTCTAGTGACATACGGCAACTTTTACTTCACCTGCGTGACAGATGAAGGCATCCCTGAATCTGAAGGAGATGCTCTTGGGGAATGGCGAACATCAGAAAAAATGCATAGGAAACCAAGCTTGCCTGTTTACGGGGCCGAGATCCTTGCAGAGGTGGTGAGGCAAACACCAGCCTGCCTGGGCAGGACCAAGCAGCATGTTTCTGCATGTGGGCAGGACGCAGGGACTGGAGATGGGAGGAGGGAGCCAAGGGGAAGATCTGGCTGGAATGAGGGCAGGGGCTTGGTGGGCAGCACAGCCTCCAACACCCACTGGTGCTGTGCAGAGGGGAGGAGGGCTCCGACTGGAAGAGGTGGGAAGCTGTGAGTAGATGAAGGCCACGAGTAGTAGGGCTGTGGTGCCGCAGCCTCGGCGCTTCTCAGAGAAAAGCGAGACGAGGTGCCTTGCAGAGCTTTTTCCAAACTCTGGGAGAGCACATGTTTGCCTCTGGGAGCAAGCCTGAGATCCAGGCGGATTTCCCAGTGGAAGACTGTTAGGAAATCTCAGGCTTGCCCGAGTGACGCGGCTCCCTTGGTGGTGTCTGGTGGAAGGGCAGCTGATCACCGTCTGCCCTGGCTGTTCCTAGTGCTAGCGCTGGTTCACCACTTGCAGGGCTGACCGCTCCTCGCCTCTCTAGTCTTCTCCCTTGGGAAGCCCTGGGTGGCCCTAGGGACTGCAGCCAAGGGGTCAGAGGCACCTTATTGCTGCAGGCGGTGGGGGCTGCCAGAAGAACCACCTTTCTCTCACAGCTGTCGGTCCTCAGCTCCCGTCTGCCTGCAGCGCGGCGTAGCCTGGAGGGAAGACTGAGACTCACTTTGTCATTAGTTCGGACTCTACAGCCAGAAGCAGATGAGGAGAGACATCGGTAAGTGTGGTACCACCAACAGAGACCTCTCCAGCTCATCCCAGGACCCTCAGCCCTTCAGGATGGGAGACTGCTCTATTCCCCAACCCAGGAGTGGTGTTCAGCATGCTTCAGGTGGGTGTTTGGCTTACGGATGTGTCATCATGCAGGTCACCTTAAACAAACCCAGCGGCATTGCACGTTAGCTGACAGGGATAGAGAAGCATTTTATACAGAAAGGCATAAAGAACCCGAGTCTGATCTGGCCTTTTCTAGTGTCCAGTGGGTGCCTCTGCCTGCATGGGTCAGGAACTGTCCTGTCCCCTGCCATGCCATGCTGTCTGAAGCCAGGAGACATTGTGGTGGATCCATTTCCCTTCCAGCTCCTTTCATAGCCTGGCTCAGAGGAAAGAGGCACGCAGCTGGGTGTGTGGTGGAGGTGGGGACCTTTGCAGCCAGGAGACGACATGTTGATAGCAAAATCTTCAGCTCAGAAAAATGTCTCCTTCCTTACTGTAAACATGAAAGGACAGAATTAAGGTTGAGCTTTCCGACCTCCAAGTTCTTGACTTCTGTTCTCACATTACAGCAGCAGCAAATCCTGTTGCATGGGGCAGAAATCTATCTGTCTGTATATGCACTATTTCAAACTCTTCTCTGCATAAACTGTTCCAGACTTGATCAGAAACAAGGCTGTTTACTACAACAGAACTGGGAAACTTCTTTAGTATTGTGTTTTTTTTCCCCCAGTTTTTTAGTTTTCATATTGAGCTGCTGAAGCTTAAGTCTGTCAGTTAACAGTGTTTCTACCTTTCAATGTGTTTTACTTCAAGGTATTTCCCTTTGCCTGATTTCCTGTGTATCTCTGAAATACCTCTGTATTCTTTCTGATGTCAAGAAAGGTTTTCCTTTTGTCTTGGGATGAGGTTAGGACTTGCTGTCATTACAGCATCTTTTAGACATTTTAATGTCATTTTAATGTGTTTTAGACCTTAAACTATTTGAGGCAAGGACTGCCACTGTAAGCACAGCACCAAATGTAATGGACCTCAATGGCAGGAAGATCCTTATGTGCTACCTCAGTAGTAAAGGACTGAAAGCAGGGTTTGGAGAAGGTTTGGAAAGCAATTCCAGGTGCCACGACAGCCCGTTGGTTTTTGCTTTGAAGATTTCTTCTGAGCTTTCCCTCCACCTCCATTTAGGCAGAACCAAACTCCGCTTGTTTTTTAGACTGCTGTCACTCAGAAGTTGCATAGGACCAAGTAAGTTAGCATAGCTCAAGACTTTGAGAAAAATGGTTTCTACAGAGAGCATTACCACAGTGAGGTGGGTTTTTGCAAAGCTGTTGCCCACTTCACATGCTGATTTATGAGACAAACGTGTTGTCCTAACAAGTGACAAGATCACATCGACCAATTTGATTGTGAAGGTTTACATGACCTTTAGCAATAGGAAACATTACAGACCTAAAACCTTTGTGCAGCAAAGGCAGCTAGCTTTAACAGTTGGCCTTTTAAAAGGACACAGTAAGGTCAGTTTGAGGTTAGAGGAACAAGACTCTTACAAAACCCAGAAACAGTCAGAATGTTTGGTCCCTTGGGAACTTGCATGGCTCGTTCTGATTCAGAGCCGTCCTTTTGTGTGTTTTCAGCCCAAATGCAGCAGCAGGGCCACAGCGAGGGAGAACTCAAGAGTGAGGAGCTGGTGTTACTGCCAGAAATGCAGAGCACTTGGGTCACTTTCCTGGCTGCCCCTGTGGCCCAAGGGGGGTGGAAAAGAGAGGCGAGGGCCCAGTGGGGCGACGGCGCAGCGCAGGTAGAAGTGGATGCCATCAGGTAGCCTTAAGGGATGGGCCTGGTGGCACACTGGCAGCTGGCTGGCTGCGTTTTCTACACAAGCGAGGCGTGCTGGGAGCAGCGGGCCAACGACGGAGGAATCGCCTGAGGTGAGGGATGCTCACCCTGAGGTGCTTGGGGCCTCCTCACCTACTGTGCCACCTCCATCCCCTTGCCCCAAACACCCTGCTGCTCTCCCAAAGCCCCTCGAGGCCCCTCTCACCCGATGCGCTGGAGCCCTGCACGCTCCGTGCCATCTCGACGGCGGGGTGCAGGGCCCTGAGGGGGACACCCCACCCCTCAGCCTGGGGGCCGGGCCGGCAGCAGGGCCCGGTTGGGGCGGGGGGAGCCTGTGTGTCTCTCCGGCAGCAGCGAGAGGCCCCCCCCCTCCACACTTCGCCTCCCCGCTGAGGCAGAGAGGAGGCTGCGGGCGGGGGSCTCGACGGCCTCTCCCCGGCGGCCCTGGCCGTGCAGGCCCGCTCCAGTCAGGGGGCACCGAGGCGGCCGCGCGCCGCGGGCGGGGAGTGACCGCGCATGCGCCGCCCCCCCCGGAGGGGGGGCGGCCGGCAGAGCGCGGGATGCGCATGCGCCAGCCCTCCCCTCCCCGGGCGGGCAGCCGGGGGCGCTAGGACCCGCCCATGCCCGCGCGCCGCCGCCGGCGGGCGATAAAGGTCTCGCGGCGGAGCTTTGACGTCACGGCGAGTTAATTTTAAACCCGGACAAGATGGCGGACAGGGACGCGGCGCGGCGCGCGGGTCCGGCCCGCCAGCGGCCCGACCCGGCAGGTAACGCGCCCCCCGGGGCGGGCGGGCGGCGGCGGCGGGGCGGGAGGCGCGGGGCTGGGCGGCGGGACCTGTCGGCGGGCGGCCCCGGTGTCTCCCCCCTCCTCAAAATGGCGGGGGCGGCCGCCAGCCCCGACGCCCGCCCTCGAGGGGCAGTGGGGGAGCCGGCGCGGCGGCCCCTCCGCTCGGCCCGCTGCTCGCTCCCCAGCGGGGGTCACCCCGCTCTCCCTGGGCGGGCCGGCGGCCGGTGACCTTACTCCCCGCTGCGGCGTGGCCGGGCCGCCCCGCCGGTGTGTACATCATGTGAGGCGGGGGGTGCCGCCCGGCCGGGCCCCCGGGCCGCGGGGCGCTCGCCTGGCAAGTCTCCCGGGGCCGGAGCGAGGCAGCCCGGAGGGTGCTTGCTTCCTCGGAGCCACTTCTGCCTGCGAAGGGAGCAGCACCGGGCARCTCGGGGAAGGAGGTGGCTGATCCGTGTCGGCCCGTCCCCCCGATGGACCTGGTGCGCTCCGCCGTCAGTGCTGCTCTTGTAATATATCCTCTGGTGGTGATGGGACATGTCTCTGGCTTGGTGTTTAGCCTCGGATGTGCTGGAGTCTGCGCAGTATGGCTTTTTTTTTCAATACGATTATTTCTCAAGAATAGCTTAAAAMCTGAGAACTCGTAACCCTCTCTCTGCCATACTCCACGTGAGGGGGGACCTGGGACTTGCACCGAGTTGAACACTAAGTTGAATCGCGTGAGGCTTTTAGCACTGCAGTTGAACGCTGGACTATTTTAACATCTTTGTTGTATAACTCTGACTTGATTTGGAAGCAGAACGATTGGACTGGGCACGATTAAACAAAATCTAGCAGATGCTATGTGCCACRATTGGTTTCAATTGCTTCATTTGCAAGCCAACTAGAGACTGGGAAATCTAACCGCACTATAAACTGGCAGGTGCGGAGTGGCTACTCTACTGACTTTTTTAKAGGCAGGAAAAGGCAACGCTTTTGAGCATGTGGAAATGTTTGATTGTGTTTGGCAGCATTATGATTTTAATAATTTAAAAGAGTCCAGAGATTGAAATTGAGGATATGATACTGCTTCACTGCTGAATTTCTTTGATGGTTTTCTGTGTTTTCATCACTATGTAGTTTAATACTCTCAAAGCATTAGATTGTTGCATAACATTCTCAGGGTCATAAAAGCACCAGCACACCTGTAATAAATGGCCTTTAAGGTAGCTGTGTCATCATTAGTGGTGGAAACATGCGCATGTCACTGCTAAGTTGCTTGTGTAATTTAGGCATGGAACAACTTAATTGATAGGGTCTGCATGTACAGCTATGGATGATCAGTGCCTGCCTGCAGAAGAGGTTTTTGTGGAATGAAATGAAGCAGAGTGGTAGATGGGAATAGTTACAAGAGGAGAAATGTAGCAGGAGAGGCCTATAACGCCTCCTGTACCATTGCTAAGTGTTGCTTAACAGTTGTTATGTTCTAGCTTACCCTAAAGCCACTAGTGATGTTACAGTTCCTCCTCAAATAATAGCAAGAGCTCTGTGGTGTTTCAACTAGAATTCTTTTGAAAGCCAGGGAGTGGGGTAGCTGTATTCTCTCCTTTTCATGTTCACCTGCCTGCAACTTAAAGACACATCTGAAATAGTTCTAGCACAGAACAGTTTTACTTGAACTATCATAAAAACATTCCTTTAAATACAATAGTCTCTCCTAGTTTAGGATGCCAAGCAGCTCTTTTTCATGTTGGATGGACAGCAACTCTTGAGCCAGGTCTTGCAGGAGTGCTGTACCTTGTGCCAACTGCAGTCCCTGCGTTTTGGTTAAGTACCAGTGATTAATGTTTGCTTACTGACTATACTAATAAAGTACCACTGACTGGAGCAAGATACTGAGATAGATGAGGGATTGTTTTCTCTTCTTGTCCTAATAAGAATAGGGACACTACCTCAAGCTGGCTAGACTGGATAAGAGTGGGTCTGTTGGAGGAGAGGAGGGCTGGGGATTTTCCTCTGATGGAGTAGAAGGGCACTTATCTCCTGATGGCAGTATCGTATCCTCTCCAACCTTGAATTTTGCCCAACTGCAAAAACAGGTGTAATAAGCAGATGGAAATGCCGATAAATTAAATTGTGTTCTTCTTGTTTTGGTAGTGAACTGCAGTGTTGTTAGTCTCCAGCACAAGCTGGATCGCAGGTTTCACTTCAGCACTATGATAAAACTAGTTTTAACTTTGTTCCTGTTGCTAGTAGGCTGTTGTACATCTTAGCACAGTCTGTAAAAGTTTGACTCTTCCAAGGACATTCATAAGGAAAACTGCCAAGTTTCACTTAAATCTAACTTTTCTATGTAAGGTGAAGTTTGAAGTTGTTTTTGTTACTGCACAGCAGTTGCCAACAGGCCCTGTCCTGGGGATGTTTTTTGATATCCTGGCATGGCAGTCTTTGAATGGGAAGTTTTAAACTTTAAAATTGGACTGAATTGTTTCCTTGTTTTTACTGTTGCTGCATGCTGTGCCTACAGTGTGATCTGCAAGCTGCCAGTTTGAGTGCAGTTTTCCAACTTTTTGCTAAACCCTGCATTAACTTCTCAAACTTACTATACCAGTTATTAGTATTTTAAGGTTTTGTGTTTAATCTCAACTATCCAAGGTGAACAAGGCACAAAAATACTTCCTAAGCTTCTGCATAGGCAGGCCTGCTGTATTTGTCATTTGTAAACAACTGGAAGTTTTCAGAAGTACTTGCATACATTGGTTCTTAAGACTTTACTCTTCTGGAGAATGGCTGTCTCTTTCTCAAAACACTTTGAGCAACCTGAACTTCTCGAGATGTCCTGCAGGAAAGATGGAAGTAGCTTTCCTTGTTTTTGGACGGTTGTTCTTGACATGAAGAATACTATCTCATCCTATAGCTGACTTTGAGGTCATAGTGCTGTGTAGGGAGTTGGGATTTGTATTGGAAACACCAGAACAGACAGATGACCAAGTTTGAAATATATGTGAAAACATCACTCTGATATCTGCTGTTTCAGTTAGCTGCAAAGAAATGACTGGTATGAAATGAGTGATGTCTGTTAGGACAAGGATTATAATCAAGTAATTTCTAGCAGCAAATTAATACATAATAGGGACTAATGTTCTGAGAGCATTGGTAGCTAACTTGTCTGACCTTTAACTTCTGTTTATTTTTGAAATAAATTAATATATTTTGTGTAGTGTTCATTTCCAGGAAAGCAAGACTTTATGTGCTTGCTAAGCATGGTTTTTGAAACACATTCCATATAAAAGTTGGAGGATCTCGGAAGGCATTTAAATTYGGAAGTTGATTCTCTGCCCACTTAAGAAACCTGGAATGAAATCAGGAATCTGAAGATCTCTCTTTCTTCCCCCACTGTTAGTTCTTATTTGACTGAATTTATCTCCTAAGACTTGAAGGTAACACCCATTGTATTCTGTAGCTGTACAAATGAGTTACTGGGAGATGATGTAGGGTATAAACTAATGCTAGGCAAGTAACTACCTGTCGGTGTTTAACTGGAGTTCTCTGCAGCAAAGCAAGGCGCTTACCCTCCCCCTTTGCGTTTGGGAGGGAGAGTACATACGCTATTATAGTGCCACAGCTGGTAAATTCACTTAATGAATTACCTCCGTAGCAGGTTGTTCATGTGCTTACATATCCTAAAGCTATCTAGTTAGTTTGCCTGGAGTCTATCACTGAGAATTCCAGCTTCTCCATGGGGATGTTACTCGTTGAGGTAACGAGACTAGTTTGTATCTCATTCTAGTGTGAGAATAGTAGATCTTTGTGCTCAGTATGATCTGTGAAGCTAAATAAGTCTCTTCTCCCTTTCCCGTTAACTAAACAGAAAAAATAGCTATGCTGATTTTATAATGGTTAGTAGCTGGCTTCTCTTTAAGGTTGGAAAAACTTAAAGGAGAATGTTTGACACCAAAGATGGCATTACTGAGCCATATAGCATTCAAGGCAGTCTGACAAAAGTTACCTGAGTGAATGCAGGTAAGCTGGGTGTTGGAATTCCTGTTTGATGCAAGCTTGATGAACTCATAAGCAGGGAAAATAGGAAATCAAATATAATGTGAAAGAGAAGTCCATTTGGGCCTCTGCAGAAACGATTTATGAAAGACCAGCTGCTTTTAAAAGAATYGCCCTGCTCTTCTGTATCCTGGAGGAATAGGTAAGAGAACTGTCGAAGCTGTAAGACTGTACAAAGTGCCTTTTGGGAAAGGACTCGGCTTACGGCTCGGTTACTGGGCCTCTATTTACGGCTTGTGTGAGGGATATTCTGATATGCTTTTGCTAAGGGGGGGCGATGTCTCATCTAATATTTTTTTCTTGTTCTAGATATGTTTCCAGCTTTATTTTCAGTGCAGACAATGAGCAAATGACTGATTGCATTTTCAGCCCTACATACCAGTGATTTCTGCATGGCAAGGTGGGATCTGCAAGTCTTGGCAGGTTTCTCTTAAAAGACTGGAATAGAAGCCAAAACCTGGAAGGCAGCGGAGTTGAAGACTTGAACTAAGAAAATGTTGTACAGATTACAGGCACGGAGTGTAGAATGTAAATTGGTATTTGAGAGTAGAACTTAATTTGCTCTTATGCAGTTGTTGCTGAAGTGAGATCAGAATCAGGTCCCAGTCTGTAGTTAGTGTCAAATCATAATAAGTTTTTTTTTTTTTTCCACCATTGCCTTAGAGATAGTCATGTTGAATTTACAAGTTCTTATTGTTCTCAGTAAAATATTTGAAGTGTCTTTTGAGCAATGTGTTGTATAATGATTCCAGGACAACAAGGCTTTTTTTTTCTTTTTTTAGTTTTTTTTTTTTTTTACTTGGATTGAAAATTATAGTAACCTCTTGGAGAACATGTATCAACTGCTTGTACTGACGTGTTAGGACTACTTCTTGTATGTTGTGTGTACTTGGAAAAGTTGTTCTCGCCTCTTATCTTCTCAAACAGGGTGGTAATGCTGAGTGGAAGAATAAGTGCAGTTATTTTAACTGTCTCTGTAAGCCCAATCTTATGATACTACTGCCTGCAAACTTGCATGCTATGCCCTATTCCCCTCCCCTCCTCAACCCCTTCTGCATTTTCAGCTCCTCAGGTAAATGTAAGAAAGGGTCTTCTGGCATTTACTGGTGGCTGTTCATTTATCTTGGTCTGTGTAGTGTGATCTACTCGGGGAGCCTTAAACAACTGGGAAATGAAAGGTACCATCTGTCAATCCTCTGCCTAATATGGAAATCATCACAGTACTGATTTCAGGGGAGGAACAGTCACTCCAAGTACATGAACTGCTAGGCATGGAGGCAGAAGCTTGGCTTCCTGTAATGTATTGCTTAGACATAGAATAGTAGTGAAAGCGACTGCTGTAGAAAATTAGGTTAAGGTTCTTGATATAACCAAATCATTTTCTTAAAAACAAGAAGTCGTCCTGCTTTTAAGATAAATAATTTCTTAGATACTTTGTAATTCTGAGCTAATAGTAAGGAATTGTTCTTGTTAATGACAAGTGTGATTCTAAACATGGCCTTAAAGCTGCCCTCAAGGCAGCTATCACTTATCTTACAAGCAACAGTGTCTTAAGCTTGTCATGGGGATAAGGGAAGGAATGCAGTAAAAAATACTTAAAAGGAAATCTTTCTAAATGCTAGCGTGTCAGACTTGTTAATACAGAAATTGTTTGGAAGAGTGCAGTAAGTAATGCTTTTGGGGGTTGGGGCACAGAACTGGGGTATTTTCTAGAGCTAATAGTACTGTAGAAATAAGTAGCTACTGAAAACTTACTACGTGTTATGCTCTGAGATTTAAAAGGCAAAAAAAAATCTTTCAAAATAAAATAACGGTGGTAGGAGCATTAAGAAATGCAACTTCTGCTATTAAGCTTAACTTTTTCAATGGAAAAATGAACATGCTATCCACTATGACTATTTAGAGAGCAGATGCAATTAAGTACTTGTGGAACCTCCAGATGCTACTAGGAATCCTGCTTGTTTGAGAAGACCCTTAAAATGCAATCTGGTGCTTTTAAAGAGGTTGGAAGTTGGCTCATGATAGACTGAGACTCTAAGAATAACATTCAGTCTAAGTACCTTGAGTTGCAGACATATCACTGTTTCATTAATCAAATATCAAACTGAGCTGTTCTGTAGTCTAAACTGTTGTTGACTTGTTATTTCTGTAGTGCATTAGAACTGACTAGATTAAGCTTTTGTGAGCTTTAAAGAGCAGCACACTGCTATCTATCTCTGTTTGGGTTCATCTTCTAAACCTAGACTTCTCTCCCCAGTGTTTGTCCTCTGTACACTGTAAGGGAAGATTTCATGGATTCACAGAATGAGGACAATAAATATGATCTACAAAGACTAAACTGTTGGTTGCAGGGGGTGTTAAACATACAGTCTTCAGACAGTTATATTTCCCTCTTCCTTCTCCACCCAAGTGAAAGATGGATATTAAACCATTTGTAGTCTCAACATACGGTATGGTGTGCTGTCCTGTAGAAAAGCATTTAGATTGGCTAGATGTATTCAGACTAGTCCGAGAACTTGATGTAAAGAGAAGTAGTAACCAGCTCCCCTTCTGTGTTTGTTCTTTTCAGGAGGATGGTGTGGCTTGCCTTACCTCTGGGATTACTCCCTTCTTTTTCCCCTCAGTGCTATACTCGCCACTAGGCTTGACTGGCCAGCAGCCATTACTGTACACGTAACAACGGCATTTGTCCCAGGAAAATGCTCCTGTTGTTAAGACTCTTGTTTTGCTAGCGGTGGCTGAGGTTTCTGTGGTAACAAGTGTCGTGAATGATGTTAAAGAAGCTTAGGTAAGTAGGCGAGTCTTGAGCCCTTTGAACTGATGTGAAGGTGCTTGTTGCGTGGAACTGAGCTACTAAAGTGTACGTGTTTTACAGCGTCCTTGTGACAACTTAATTGGTGATTTTGAAATCAAAATTCTTCTAATCTACTCTTTAGTAGAGATAGCTCTTAGCCAGGTACAGTGTATTCAATATGAGCGTTCAAGGGAATGCTCCCCTAGTGCAGGAAGGACTGTGCCAAGCTCGRGGTCTTCCCACCAGTTACACATCCTAGTCTATATTATTGACAAAACTGAAACTAGTGTTAACCTCCATTTGCAAAGGAAGGAAACCTTGTTGTTAAGTGAAGGTTAACAAATGTGTTGGCTAGCCCAGCCTAAATCTGAGCTCTTTCAGATSTAGACAAATCCTTGGCAACACACAGTCCGATCCAGTTACAGCCCAGTTGTCTACCCATCTTTGCAGCGTTATCACATATCACTAAGTCAGTCTCCACATGAACGCACTTCTTAACTGTACTTGTGAGTTCTGAGAGCCTGGAGAAGTTTTCCAGCTTAACTAGGTTGTAGTCACAAAGCTGAACTTTTCTTTTGGCACCAATGCCCAGTCAAGCAGCTTGCGCCTCCCCCTCAGTTGTGCTGGCGCAGCTGTTTCAGAGGCTGTAGAGCACACGGCACATCACCTTGTATTTGTTCAAGATAAGTTGGTGCCTGGACCTAGGACAGTGGTGCCAACGCAGAGGGCAGCAGTCCTGTACTGTTCAACAGTGCAGCTGAACTGACCACGTGCTCTGCAGATGAAGCTGTGTAGCTCTGCTTTTTGTTTGTCTTCAGCTCTAGTGCTCATTGGACTCTTACTCAGGTGATACAGTTTGTAGAAAACTGTTCATATTGGATCGCTTTTTCCGCTGGTTTGGTTTGTTTAGCTGACTTGACTTTCAGCAGCGCTGGCTATGTGGCAAAATTAGCAGGAAAGGCAGTGTGGTACTGCGTGGTGCTGGAAATCGGAAAGAGTGGGAGAGCCCTTGTATGAGTGGGTGTTAAGACTCAGCTGTGCTACTGAAACAGGCTTGAAGAGGCAACAGGGGAGAGAGGAGGAGGCAGTTACTGGCACTGTCCTGTTGGCAGAATAAATGTACTTTGAGCTGTTGCCTTAGAAAGGGACTTCTGTGCAGCAACAGCAATGATGCCTGGCAGAGACTCAGGAGTTGTGGAGAGTAGGTGCGGGGCTCTGAAGTATATGGACATGGTTAGGTGCTGTGTCAATTATTGTGGGTTAATTGTAGGAAAATGATATGGCAGCCCAGGCCTCTTTCTCTGTGTGCTTAGTGGCAGGGACTGTGATGAAAACTGCTTTTGTCRTAGCTGTGTGAGAAAAATATCTTCCTCCAGTGGAGATAAAGTGAACACTTGCAAAACATGATTTTTTTTTTTGTCTGTTTTTTTTTGTTTTGTTTTGTTTCCATTCACCCTAAATGTGACTTGGGACTTTTTTCCTGTTTCGATTCACATTGTTGATTTGGGCATTAATTGTGTTGGCACATGTTGTGTTTCCCYCAGTCACACTTCCCTTTTATCTGGTGGGTGTGTTAGTGATGCTACCAGGTTAAGAACAGTTGAGAAGGGAGAGGGAGGAGSAATTGAAATACTCCATGAAGGTGTCTGATGGTAGTTACTCTRTCAGTTTTGCTAGGTATGTGATCTAGAGAAGGCAGTTTCTTAAGGTAAGCCCAGTCTCTCCCTGTACTGCTCTTTATTCTTTGAAATGAAATGTAGAACTTTTTAATAAAAACAGAATTACGGAGTTCAGTGCTGGAAAAGCTGGATGGGAGGCTCTCTTAGCTGCAGGAACTTAAAAGGAGGTGGGAGGCTGAGTGTAAACTGGAGGTTGGGCTAAAAGAAGCTTCAGATTGTCAGAAGCATGGTTTGATCAAAAAGGAAAAATTAAAGCCTCTTTGACTTGCTCTGTTTCCATGAACCTGTTGGTGTTCCTGACTGAGAGCTTGTTTGTCCTGGAAATGAGTATGAAAACTGGCCCTTTGGCATACCTCCCTGTACAGCAAAMGTGAGCACTTGCTTTGCTTGCTGCTGAGCTCCTCTGTGGCCATGGTACAGATGCAGCTGGGTGACTAAACCTATTCTGGCTGCTGATCTAAAGATCAAATATGGGGTGATTGCAGTTGGCATCTCCAGCCCTATTCTTTTCTCCCTATCCTTCTCACTCAAAATCTTGGTTTGGGTTAGCTGATCGTTGTTTAAAATTATCAGCTGCTGACACGAGGAATATGTACAAGGTACATAAAATGTAGTTATGGCCTAAACCAATTAGAAAACACTGACTGAATCTTCTTGCGTGAGCAACAACCTTAAATAAAATCATTCTGAAATAAAGCAGAAGTCTGCCTAGTTTAAATCTGTGTGGCGTGCAAGGATCCGGTTAGCCTGCAGTGTTCATGAAGAGCTTTCAGTTGCCGTTTCCAGAGTCCATGGTGAACTAGGGCATTGTCAGATCCGGTGTATTCTCATTCCTATCCTCAAGAACCTGGGGGATGGGTAAGAAAGGGGAGAAAAGGTGAGGAAGAGGCCTTTTAGTGCTTTCATCTGCCTCAGTCTTAGTATTCTAAAGCAGCATTCTTTGAGGGGGCTGGAAAAGTACTGGTAAACCTTACTGTGGGTAGAGATCCTGTTAGGTCCTTCAGTGAGTGTGCTAATAATAGCTGTGTTTTTTAGTCAGAGTAGAAGAAGGATGAGAAGCATGCTTTGTCACTATCCCTACCCTCCAAGTTTTTCCTTCTAGCTATGGAGAGACATCTTTCTTACTAAGTTCATGATGTGCTTTCAGAAAAGTGATCCTTTCTTATGTATATATATAATTTTTTTTTTTTTTTTGCTACTTACTAGGTTGTGTCAGGGTTTGTGCTGCTTCTGTCTTAGTCTCTGCTTATTGGTGTTCTCTTGTATGCATTTGCTGAAAATAGCTGAGTTTGARGGTTGACTTTTTTGCTGCACCTCTTCATTATAATGAAGTCTTCCTCTAGCTTTTCTGTCCCCTTAAATGGAGAATGCAAAATGCCAGCTTACCAGTATTTTAGATAGCTGTGGGAGAGCTGTCTGCTGCATGCATGCATGCAGACCATTCAACAGAGAAACAATTTAAAGCACTTAGGAGTARACAGGCCTATTGTTTGATTAGTTATAACGCTTCATAAGTATCTAGGTCATCAGAATATCTTCTTTTTCCCCTTCCCTGGCAGAATTGTAGCTTCAGGTACTTCTCGCGCTTCTGCTCACAGTTTATGTAACAGTTCTAGATCTGTCCCTTGACATCCCATTGCCCTGAAGGAACAGAGAGAGTTAAATGCGTCTTCCCCCCTYCCCTACTCCTCTGTCAGTCTTACTGGATATCCAAACAAGTCTTTGGAACTTAGCTCATCAGTCCTATTTATAGCTGAAATATTCAAAACATTTAATTATTTCTGGCCTTAAAATGAGCTGCTTGGCAGTATTTGCTAGTCAGCAATAGGAAAGCAGTGATGCATTAAGGTCTGTGGCAGCCCMATAGCTTTCATGTGGGTCTTGCTGTGAGTTTATTGCATGGAGTAGGACTGCTGGAGAAAGGGGACGACAATTTTGTGACTTAAATCTARTGATTTTTTTTTTTCAGTAGATGTGCCAGATTTTTTACCTTGTCCACATAAGGTTTGAAGGTTAACCTATTTTTTTTTTTTCCTATGCTCTGGAACTCAGTTCACACATGCCTACRCTTTCCTCAGTTCACTACACCAAAACAAGAAACATTTAAACACTTTGTCTCCTTTCTCTCTAAGGAAAATTTCCTAGGTGAAGCTCTGAGAGAATGCATTACATTTAAATGTGGTGCAGAAGTTTCCTCGTGATAACTTATTTTAAGCTTTTGATTCAAGCTGTGAACTCCCTCAGGCCGTGGAGGTAGATCAAGATTTCAAGCCTCAAGGTTTGAGGTTAGTGTAGCCCRCTTCAGCTTGCCTTACCATTCAGGTGTCGGGGGGAACCTGTCACGCATCTGTGTTGAACTATGAGGGGGAGACTTGGATCGCTTTTGTAGGGACACAAATGTGTGGTGTCTGTAGAGCACCAGGAAAAAGAGTTCAGGGGTACTGAGAGCTGAAGTATCTAGGCGCACTGGAAGTTTTGATTTAAAGTTCGACTTCTAGCAAAGTGCAGGTTTTCGTACAAACAAGATACTAGGACTACCAGCTTGAAGAYGTACAGAGTGAAGTCTTTGTAACTCCTTGTGATAGAGCAAATGGAAGGAGTACTGGTGAGAGCCATCTATGCTAATGAAAGTGACTTCTTTAGACTTTATTCATAATCCAAGTCTTAAGCCACTAAAAAGCAAATGGGATTTAAATTCATTTTAATGTTGTGCTGCATCTGTGTGCAGTTGTCTGTGTCCAACCCACTGTCCAGAGAAGCAATTACTAGTTGTCATTCAGTGCTTGTTGATCAAAAACCTATACTGTATCTAAAACCAACGGAGTTTAGGAATTAGTGGGTGCTTTTTTTTTTTGTCATGAAAGAATGTGAATGATGTGTTTAATGAGCTCAGGCTGTATTTGGGTTGAAACTTAAAGGTAACTATGTTGGTACTTTATTTCAATTAAGGTGCTTAAAGGGAAGAACTTGCATTTAAAGCAGGCTGTCTCTTATTTTCATAGCTCGCAGGTTGAGCTGACTGTTTTCACTCCCATGTTCTTACATTGCAGGACAAATAGGTCATCAGCTGCTAGCTGTGCACTTAGGGGAAGCAGGAATTAGGTTTTCATTTTACCTCATATTTTAAGAAACGGTTTATTTAGTTGAGTTTGTTCAGTTGAAATATTGTCTGTACATACACAAGAAGCTACTGTTCTCAAAATCTGGCTTAGCATTTCAACAAATGGTGCTTGTTCTGGATACTCAGCTGATGRGTGTCCATAGTAGTCCTGCAGTAGTTGTTACTGAGTGGACTGAAGAGCTTATAGGGAAACTGGATGGTARTATCTTCTCTTGGCTAGGTTTGCTTCCATTCAAGTCTGTCTGCTTCTTTGTTTCCTGTACAGGATTGCTTCTCTTGTATCTCCTAGCCTGTTTGACCTGGGTTAGGAAGTGATTATGCACAGTCAGAACTGTGCATTAGCTCACATGCTCTGGTTGAATGATTTAGGTTGGAAGAAGCCAAAATGGAGTAGGGAGTGATTAGTGAACAGCTATAGTAATAGGCCTGAATAGGCGGCAGACTTCAGGGGCAAGTCCAGTTGATGATCTTTTTGCATCAGCTCCAGCTAGAGCRCTAGATATGACTGAAGTCTGGAGTATGTTACTTCAGTAGCACAGAAGCTTCAAAGGTCAGGTGAACATCTTGGGGCAGGGGGGAACGTAGCTATGGCTTTCTGGGCCTGCAACACTGCGCTACAAGCTCTAGTGCCATATGCTTTGACAGATGAGAGCTTTTCTGTATGTACTAGAAGCCTGAGGTCCAGTCTTCTGTGCATGTGAGGATTTCCAAAAGCATTGAGACCAACCCCTTGACTGAGTTGGATGAATCTACCAGCCTGTCTTTTAGTACTCTCGCAGGAGGCAGTGTTGCCKGGCTGTTCTGCATGCAGTGCAAGGAGCCATCAGCCATGCCTCTGAAACAACCGCTCTCTTGAGTGTGAACATATGGGGTGGATGTGCTGGGTCCGTAACCCCATTACTGGAATGGGACTTCTTAGTGTTGAGATGCTATAAAAAAACCAACAGCAAAAAAACCCCAAAACAACAAAAGTCTATTGCTTTGCTTGCCCCTGTAGCAGTACTGAACATGTTGTCACGAAGATCTCTATAGGGAGGCTGCCATCAGCTTTGCAAGTCCAAATTACTGTCCAGTTGGCTAGAAACACTTTAAGTGTARGGGTGGTCATTCTATGAACGCCACCTCTTCTAAAAGTTAGTCCTCATCCATTCCTATGCTTGATTTGCTGGCACTGGACTATTGCAAGAACCTAGAGCAGTTTGTGGTCCTTAGACTGGGCTTTAGGACAAATCCACTTAAATTCTGAGTTTCAAGTAGTACACTATGACATGCTGGGGCAGGTGAGGAAAGGGGCAGGGGGAAGTAAGGAGTAGGGCTTCATGTTCTGAATTTCATTAACTCCTGGCCTGACTTGACTTGATAGTGCTATCAGCATGCTTATTTTATGAAYTACTTGCAGAACTTACTACAATGCTTCTGCAGCTTTTGCAGAAAACTGGACTGTGAAGTGGGACTTCTTGTCCTGACCATAATTTTGAGAGACTGCTCTGAAAGTAGTTCTTGGAAGTGGAATGTGATCCTTCTGCCCAGGATGCTGAAGCCTTCTAGAAAGGCTTCCAAAGTACTCCAGTGCTGCCTGAGACTAGCCAGAGTAACAGGGTAAGCAGCCAGAAGGTAGTATAAAGGACCAAAAATGTGGTGACATCTGCCTAGGAGCACGTGACAGTGTAGCAAATGCTGATTATGCTGCTGGGATGAGCAGTAGCACTTGTTCTACAGTTAACATGCTTAACTTGTGCAATGTCTGTCCTGGTAATTACCAACTAGTTCAAAATCTCTTGAAGGGAAAGGTGTTCTCTGCAGCTTGAGCATGAAGTTATCAAACCAGCTCTGCTGGATGGATCAAGTTTCCTTCACAGCTGTCAACACTGTAGTCCTCCACCCTCTAAGTGCTTGATTCATGGCAATGATGGTCTTTTCTGTAGGTAGGTGGGGAGCTTTCAGATATATTAGGCTGGATAGTCAAAAAAAAAAACCCCTCAACAAACCAACCTGACTCAAACCAAACAAAATACCTAACTTGATGCTCTGGACTTGACTTCCAATTTCTGCTGGTAAGTGAAATCTAACAGGAATTGAATAGGGCCTAAGATGAACCTTCTCTCCTGTCCCCTCTGAGCTAAGTGAGCTCCAGGGGTGCAGAATACTATTTACAAAATGTTGTGAGGTTTTAACAGGCATATTGTGTGTAAGTTCTTGATAGAACTATCTACTTGTGGTAGGGAGAATCTGCTTGTTGATAAAAGACCACTCTACTTGTTTGTTCGGAAAGCTTTATGGCTTTGGGTGGCTATGCTCTGCACGGGCGGAAGGAGGCTGCTACAACTYGTGCATTGAGGTCTGCTAAGGTTCTGATGACTTCCAGGTAGGAAAAGATGGTTAATGTCAGGCTCAAAGTGAATGAAGAGAAGTTGCAGGTATTGCTTCAGATTATTTTACAGTCTACCTTAGTTTACAAAACTGATACCTTACTGCAGCTGAAGCGAAGTATGCGTTTAAATAAAAGAATATAAGGCTGTTTTAAGTAATCAAGTTAAGCTTGTTGGCTGGGGAATACGTAGAAGAAGAGGTTTCAATACATTGTGTGAATATCTGTTTGCTAAAACACAGGCATCTCTTTTTTGGGGCTATCTAATCTTAATGCTTTTATCAATAGAATTATTCCCTTTATGTTTCTAGGCTGTGACGCTGAAGGCTTTCTTTCTGACTGTCAGAATCTTCGTACCTCACCTCCCAAGTTTTCTGGCCTACAAAGGATGCTACCTATATGGGGCAAAACCTGTTCTGTAAACTCTTTCAAAAAGAGGGCTTGTTTAATTTCTGGGAATACAAAAGCTTTAGGCCAAAGGTGAGAGTTTTTCTTCTGAAGTGGTGACCAATATTGTGTCAATGTAGTTTGTATAGTTTGGTGTCCTGTTGACAGCTTTTCTTTTTAAAGTTACTCCTTCCGGCTGTCAGGCCTGCTGGTGCAATTGAATTTTTTGGCCTGCTTTGTCAACCAGTTTGAGTTAGGGTGATGCTGGGGGCTGTTTTGCATACCCACTTGGATAACGTTGGAGTTTAGTTCTAGCTGCTTAGGATTTAAGTGTTCAAGCTGACTTCCTGTTCAGACCAAGTACTGCACTAGCTTAATATATTCAAACCAATTTTTTTAAGATTGAGTGCCACTGGCCTTTGAGGCAGCACAGATTCGATGCTTGGAAATGGAAACGTCCTCTCTGATTTGCAATGAAGTGAAATGTTGTCAGAACTGGCTGAAGAGACAGCCGCTGGAAAAACTCCAGGGTCACCATGTTATCAGTTTTTCAAGTTCATGGTAATAACTCAAATGTCTCATTACATCCACAAAACAGAGTGCGTTGGACCACTGTTCATAAGTCTTTTGCTGAGGATCGTATCTAGGATGCAAAATCTGGCAGGAAGTCAGGTCCTGTGGGTATTGGCAGGGTCTCTGCCATGAATGAATTAAACTGTGGTGCGTTCCATGGTGCCTCATGACATATCCTGCAAGAGAACACTGCTTCTGGGCTGCTTTCACAGGAAGCGTGGGGGCCATGTAACATACCTGYGTGCAATGCATCAGGTAACTGGAGATGGCTGCTTCTTGGTCTTCGTGACAGTAATGCTTGGAAATGCAAGCGTGACTAGCAGTCCAACATACTTAAGTTCGTAGAGTGATGTTCCCAGGTAAGTAACTGCTAGGAAGGTACCTCAATCAGGTTTGTGCACATGGGGTTCTGATAGAATATGGCACAATGTAAATCTGGAGTTGGAGGCAATTCTGTAAGCATGAAACTGCTTCCAGATGCTTTGATAGGAAAAGTGGAATCAGGCCAGTGGTAGAGTTCATTTCTGCTGTGGGACAAACTTCAGTGCTGTGGTACTTGAGCAAGAGAGGAGACTTCATCTTGAACAGGTCAGTTTGTCTGGTTTTCTTTTCGGCCTCTAACCCTGTAACTCCTGAATTCTGGAAGTCAGGAAAGCAGGATTGTGCTGTATGTCTGAAGGGCCRTGTTACCTTAATTTATCATTCATTAGTAACTTAAATCTCATCTGAGTTATAGTTCTTTCAGCTACTGGTTGATCCTGAAAAGGTATTGATTCTCAAATTCTGTATAAAATATTCTCTTAACTCTTTTTGAAAGAGTTGGTACTTAGTGTTATTAAATCTTGCTTAAAAATGTGTCATAGGAGGAGTATGAAGCCAGAAACTACTTCAATGTTTTTTTGTTTTTCTTATCCCTGAAGTGTTAGGCATTGCACGTGCTCAGGAGTTTATCCTCTTGCAAGCAATGCATAGGTACTCTGAAGTCTGTGCTGTATTGGGAATTGAAAAAGGTGTAATGTGTTGGAATTGGAGAGGAACTTAATCATCTGCTGATATATGTAATCCTGGGGTTACATACTAGATCAGTGGTCTTGCTTGTACGTGTTGGCAAACAAAACTGACAGAAAACATTGATTTCCCCTCCCCCNGGTCATCTTTGGAGCTTATTTTAAACTAACAAATTTTTTCCAGATAAGAGAGGAAAAAGCCCTTGATTTTTAATGGAAGTTACACTTAAGAAGCCTTTAAAAGGGGATTTGATGCTGAAAACCAGTATTCTGTTGTGATCTCTTAAAACATAGAGAAAGCTGAAGATCTGAAATGTAGGCTATACGCAAAGCTGATGAAAACGGACAGGGAACTGCTGTTGATCTTACTGTCGGCGCATGTGCATTCCCAAGAACATCACTCTTGCTGCTGGGAATGAAAGCCCAGCTCAAGGCTTCACTTCAAAGCAATGTCTAGTGTCCTAAGCTCTGATTTACTAATGTATTGTAACCTGTCAATTTGCAGGTAAGCATTATGAGGAAGAAGAGGAGGAGGATGCCCTACCTGACTCAGATGCCCTGCCAGACTCAGATGACGAAGTGGATTTGCATAAGCCGCGCCCCATACAGATTGTTCTTGCTCATGAAGATGACCATAACTTTGAATTAGATGAAGCAGCGTTGGAAAAAATCTTGCTTCAGGAACACATCAAAGATCTTAACATAGTAGTTGTGTCTGTAGCAGGAGCTTTCCGCAAAGGAAAATCTTTTCTGCTGGACTTCATGCTTAGATATATGTATAACAGGGTGAGTAATTTGGATTTTCCCTGCAGGAGRAAAGTAGTTTGGTATTTTAGTCATTTAGCTTTGTACTTGTTGACTTGAGCACAAATAGAGCAGGTCAAATTTTTCTTACTTTTTGAGTGGTGGGGAAGCCAGCTACTCTGTTTCTACTCTGTGAAGAAGTGTATTTATGTGACAGTTTTTCACTATAAATTTTCCTGCAGTTATCAAGGGAACTTATTGGTGTCCCAATGTAAGTGGGCATGAGAAGAACTTGAATTGAGGGAGCGTGGTGCTCTTCTAGTTGAGCTTTGGGGAAGGGCTCATCCACGTGGTGGCTTGGAGGAATCTTGCTTTGACTTGATCTTCCGAAATCATATCGTAGCACTAGCATACCCATTGTTGCAAAAAGAAGAGTCTTATAAGGTAGCTATTGAAGGACTAAATCTGCTTAAATCTGAAGTATGGCAAAAGRGAGAAAGTCTTCTGTCTGCTGCTTGGAATGTGTCTCTGAACATAATCCAGGAACTTTTAAAATCCTTTTAAGTCATTGGTTAATGAATGCCTGATCTAAAATTTAATTTCTTCTCTTAGTTTGTACCTTTTGGCTGGTGTCTACTATACTTTGAACTCTTGGCTGATACGGAGAAGGTGGTGTAGGGCCTCCTGTGAACATATCTGCCTGTCACAGGTTGTGGTGTGTTTCTTTTAATCTGCATAGTGAATATTGACAATTCAGTGTTTTGTTGCTTTTTGAAGCTCTTAAACCGGAACTGATTCCTTTCTTGGTCACCGTTCTTCRGAGTTGGAATTCATGTAGCAGAAACTAACCATGACTGCATCTATTTTACRTTTGTGCTAGCTGGCTTGAGGAGAAATCAAGATGAACCCTGCAGTTACGGGAAATATGGGAATATTGCAAAGAAGCTGCTGGTAGTTGGCAGATGAAGACATACTTTCTCTCGCTCCCAGTAGTGCCTGCTATTGAATTCCTCTCACTGATTTGCCMAGAACTCTGTAAGAAAGACACTGAGGATATGGTAGGAGGAATACAGAGTGGCAAGCTGATGCTCCCAACTTCTTAAGACTCTTTTAACCTAGGGAGGAATAAACATTTCTTTGATATAGCTGTTCTATAGGTGTCCTTCAAAATATCATTTGTTTCACTTAAACTGAAGATGAAGGCAAACTTGGCCATCTACTGTAACAACTATCTCTTACCAAAAGCAGAGAGGTCGTGCTCTCCACGTGCTGCTTCTGGCCGTGCATTTGCATTCTGAAGCTGTAATGCTTGCGAGCCCTTAGCTGAGCTGATCCAATTCAGTGATGCATCAGAAGATACTGCACTCTGCCAAATTGTTTTCCTGCCAGCTCAGTGATGTAAACTGGCTTAGGGAAAGGGTTTGACAAGCATCAGAGCTGCTGCAAACTGATTGATGGGAGTTGGGGATGAGAGAAGATAAGTGCAATGCCTCCTCTTTTTAGCACTGCTGAATATGTATCAAGTCAAATGGTATCCTCTATGCTTATGCAAATTTCAGTACAGGAGGGGAGGCCTTGGTATAGTTTTATAGTACTCTTTAGTCTGATTGTTCCATCTTCAGTCAGGCTTTATTTGTCTGTGTCTTYTGTGAACTAAATATTGGATCCTGCACAAAATACTAAAGCATCTGCATTCAGTTTGTGCACTAATCAAGCAATTTTGGGATATCCTCCCCTGTGGATATTAACATGCGTGATGAAAAGCTTGCCAAGATATTTCAGAATCACATTTTCTTGTCTTGAACCAAGAGCTGGAGGTCATGTGAAAAGTTACCATTCTACAAATCTCACTTGTGCCGTTGAAGTCACAGGTAGGATTTTGGCATGGCTGAGATTGGTCACCAACTTCAGGGAGGTGGACATCTCACTTCAAGCACTGATACTTCGTGTTGTGATTGCTCATTTGAGAATAATCTGCCACAAAACAGCAGCAGTTGTGTACTCAGCAAGCTGCTGCAAGGATCCTGTGATCTTTGTTGCAGTTTAAGCCTTATTAAGAGTTGGGTGCAGTAACACTAGTAAATTTAGATTTAAAAGCTTTTTTTACAGGGGTATGACCTTCTTAGCTTGTATTAATCTGCAAGGTGCACTGTGTACTAATTGCACTATGCAAATAAAGCTGCATTGGTCCTTTCCTTAGTGTRGAATATATTTAGAGAGGTAATGTTTTAGGTGACCGATACAAAATTGTAGTGCAACTTCTAGCTTAATTTCATGTAGGAACRAAGTCTTTTTTTCTTCTTGCCATCTCTTGAATATCTTTCAAGCCAACTTGATGGATGGAGACTGTGAAAATCTTGAGTTTTAACTAAGGAAAGACTAAGGAGGTAACAAGCTAGGAGTGCTTCAAACCTGATGCAAAGGTCAGTCAGCTTCAGCTGAAGTTGTGCCTGTTAAGATTCCAAAGTCTCCTGTGACATGAATCACATRTGAAATCAAATGTGGTCATATCTAGTGCTCATTGAGGGACTTGTCAAAAGATTTGTGTAGTTTTGGTCTGAATTGCTACAAATAAGGRTAATTTCTGGACCAAACTGGGAACAAGTAATATTGTATAAATGACAAATGGAACATATTGTTGAATAACATAACAGATTCTTTTAAAAAAGTGAAAAGCTACAGTCCATTGACTTATACCTGTGAAATATGATTCAGCATTGCAAAACTGTATCCTGGAGTGTACTGAAGCCCAAAGCAGGCCTGGGGCTTTGATTTTTAGAGTGGTCAGTGAATGCACAAGCATCTTCTGGGATAAAAAAACTCCAGAGGAAAGCTGTTCATATTTTGCGTAGTTTCTCTGGTAGAGGTGTATGTGCATAACAAAACAAACAAAAAAAAACCACCCAAACAACCTACCTGTAAAGAGCTGTGATTCTCTTCACTTGGATACCTGTGTTCATTTTCTGAATTTTTATCTGCTCATCTCATTTACTTTTGCCATGTCTGATCCAAATAGCAGAGCTGAATGGTGTGCACTTAACGTTTGGGAGAATGCTCGTGCAGAACTGCTTAGTTGTCTTTCCCTCTTAGTATGGTTTTCTCTGCATGCTGCTAGGCATGAGGAATGTGTGCAAGTTTCTTTCCCATCCCTCTTTAGAAATAAGCAGTTTCACTTATTTGTAGTAAGTATTTCTATTCTGTACAGCCCCTGGGTGCTTGTGATGTTTTCTGAGATGTGAAGAGATGTGTCTGAGCTCTTTTCTGAAAACTGCCAGTGCCGAGTCAGCAAGGTGGAGACCATAGCCTAGTGAATTGAGAAGTCTCCCCTTTGACCTTCTCAAAGAGCACACTTTCCTGGCTGGTAATCTCTGGGCAGTCAGAGGCAAATTCATTAAACGTTTCTTTCTGTTCTGCCAGCATGCTGTGTTCTAGCCTGTGAAATAAAGGTTTTTCTCTAAGCCCCCTCATCAGTTAAACTATTGTCTGCCTACCACTTCTCTCATGTAGGATTTCAGTGTATATAAACCTATYGCAGTGAAACTTCTTCAGGGCGCCTCTTCATGCTCCTTACTTGCCCAGTACATAACCTACATTTCTGGGTTAAACGTGCTCGTAAAATGGCTGGATTCTTCTGTGTGAGCCACTGCTCTGTGT
The DNA here is from genome assembly GCA_030449065.1 of Oceanodroma leucorhoa. NCBI lineage: Eukaryota > Metazoa > Chordata > Aves > Procellariiformes > Oceanodroma > Oceanodroma leucorhoa. The sequence goes on along the minus strand of JASVER010000222.1, from coordinate 503,268 downwards.
ATTGCCTGTCCTTGAGGATGGAAGACCTCGTTACAGTACCATCAGCCAGAAATGTTAGCTGCAGACTGTACTTGACTCTCTGATAGCCTTTCCCAAAGTGGGCAAGGTGCCAATAAAATTTTAATATGGATGGGTTGATTGACATGTATCACATACTCTCAACATGACCTTTTCTCTTGAATCCTAATCACTTAGGAAAATGTATTTTGTAACCGTGACAAGTATAGATGGTAGATCTTCTGGTCCTTGCCTATTCTCTTTGGCTTCTGCAAGCTGGCGTTGGGAGTCTTGTGCTGGCCTCTGTTAGTGCAGGGGCTTAGATGCTTAGCTAGTTTCAGCAGTTGACCTGTTTGTGAGGGGGAAGGGAGAGGATTAAGTCAAGATCAGTTTTTTTGTTCCTTGCAGAGGTTTAGCTGTTCCTGTAGTTAAAATACATGCTATTCACAACTGTGTTTGAGTTGCATTCTCTCGACTGTGAGAGAAGAGCCTGAGTGCGAAGTGGAATCGATGGATAAAACTGAGCTGTTCTCATTAGCTCTGAGTGCTTGAGACTTGAAAGCTGTGCACATGTACTCTTTAGTGGCTGAAGAGTCGTGCAACCGCTGAAATACAGCCGACTCAAACAACATTTCTTTGTGGATGGTGCTTGAAACACAGCAGAGTTGTTTTGTTTTTGTTTTAGCATTGTGTTTTAATATTTTGTGTAATGTTGTCAATTGGCTCTGAGGAAAATGAGAGGACAATGTGAAAGTCTGCTAAAACATATCACGTTAAAAAAAATTAAAATCTGCTCCTTGGTTTTAAATAAGCTTCTCCTCTTGTTTTGTAGACTTCTTCTTGCTGGATAGGTGGAAACACTGAGCCATTGACTGGGTTTACATGGAGAGGGGGATGTGAACGGGAAACCACTGGCATTCAGATTTGGAGTGAAGTGTTTGTAATTGATAAACCCAATGGAACAAAGGTAAGTACTTGACTTAAATAGGTGTAGGTAAGGATTTTTGCCTCTGTGTATACCTTTAATGCCATAGGTTTCACGGAGGCAGTTCAAACACAGTTGCTTTTCTTAGCATTCAGTAGCTGCATAGCGTATTTGGGAACCTTATATCAGTGCAAGCATCAATTTTCCTGCTGGRTTGTAAGATTCAATGTCCAACAATAGTCCCATTCTGAGAGTACTTTGTTTTGGCAAAGTCTACTCTGTCCAGGCTGATGGGTGGGTTATCCTGTGGATGTTGTGAAACTGTAATGGCTATAAATACCATATATAGACAAATGCTGTGATAAGAACAGCTCTGTAACAAACACTGTTTTTTGAGAGATGAGAGTATGTTCTAGCTTGTAGCTGTGTTCTAGTGAAATGTAATGCGTGGCTATAAGTACTGGAAACAGCTTCAGTGTCTGGAAGCTGGTCCTTCTGTATAGTTTAACAGGTAGTCCGTAAAAAGGAACTAAGTCTAACGGTGGGATAAAAGGCACTAACTCTATTCTAATCAAAGCTGGTGCTTTTAAGTCTAAGCCAGTTTAACTACAAAGTTTGGTTGTAGGTGTTTATCTTCATGCTGAAACAAAGTGTTAATGTTGTTAATAAATATTTACTCCACAATACTGGTGGTGTATCTTGAGCTATTCATGTTCTGAACCATAAGTTCTTSGTTATTTAAATTTCATACCCTTTGCATTTGCAAAGGAAACATCTGATAGGAAATTATTATGGGAYGCTGATCTTAAACAGCTAGTGGCTTAGGGGCGTGCAGGAAGTTTTATCAAATTTCATAGCTAACCAAATAGTTCTCTGGCTAAAAAACAGTTAGGTCGTGAGGATCTGTTTGTGCTCTGGGGACAAATCACTCACTTGTTCTTGCTTATCAGTCCTCTCTAGCTGAAAAAGAAGGGAATTCTAGTAGATCCCAAAGATGGGAATTGGACAGATTAACTTTTATCATGAAGATCACTTCATTCCTTGTCATTCCAGCAGACAGTCAGTATCAACTATCTTGTTTTTTTTCTGAAAATAATTATTTTAAGATAGMTATATTTTTAAAAGTAACCATCTCTCTCTTAGGTCTAATGAACTATGCTGGATTGTCAGCTGAGACTGAAGTTCTTCTAGTGAATAAGAGCTGTCTGTTACACTGCACTGTACCCCCACTGGGCTGAGGGAGACTATTTCTGTGGGAGAGGGTAACTGGAGTAGCAGGGCCAAGGACTTAAGGCTGATGACATGGCCCTCTAGTTGCTGCTTACTCAGCTGTAGGTGCATATGGGCACATGTGCAGGGAGCTGACTGAGGTTTAATAAGTAGGTATAGGGGCAGAGACGTGCTCTACTTGAAATAGAATTTATCCCAATGGCCTGGAGCTTGAAAGTGTTAACAATTTGGTTAACTATTGCTGCTCTTTAAAACTCTCTAGGTTGCTGTACTACTCATGGATACCCAAGGTGCCTTTGATAGCCAATCCACTATCAAAGACTGTGCAACAGTTTTTGCTCTGAGCACCATGACGAGCTCTGTCCAGGTGAGAATACCTCTGCTGGCAARTAACGGCAGCTATAGGAACCCTCTATCCTGAACATGCAAAGAATATCTCTCTAGCCATGCTTTGAAAGTTCACCTGCATATCTTCCTCCAACTATCATTTAAGCTTTCATACTTAATGTCTTGTTTTCAGTGTGGTATACTACATAAGTTTCTCTGTGGAATCAAGGTTATCCAAGGCCAAGCTGAGCTAAATTGCTGACTGAACTGGGGAATCCCAAAAAAAGATGTCAAAGTAGCAACCGCTTCTGTAYGGATGTGTTACAGAATCTTTTTTAAGAATTTAGATACAGTTTGCAGTGAAATTACACTGTGATCAGCCAAACCTACAATTGCTGCTACTGTTAAACTTCTGACAATTCTCTTGTGCTATGCCCAAAGCTACTTTTAAGTTTGTGCCTTAAACGTGCCAAAAGTGAGCAGGTTTTTGAGGGGTGACAAGTGACCTTCTTCAGACATGCTACRACATGAAAGTAACAGGAGTATGTAGAATACTACTTCTGCCCTGTGGGGTTGTTTTTGGTGGGTTTGTTTGTTTGGCTTGCTTGTTTGTTTTGTTCCTGTGGTTAGAATRAGTTGTGGGTTATTGGTGCATCTTTGGGTTTACTGCTGTTTAGTATTTATGCTATTGAAACAGTCAGGAGCTCCCTGGATAAAATCAGATTTCTCTGGGAAGATTTGAAAGCAAAAAAACCTGGTGAACTAACTACCCAGTCATTTCTGTGTTGGAGATGCAGCTGCTGGATCACTGAATCCTAGAGCACTTGCACTTGGGGATGGCAAACAGAYGTGCCCTTCTCAATCCTCCTGTCTCACACCTATGCGGTGATTTGAAGCATTCAGCAGTCTTCTCTGGTTCCTTTACGGCTTGCTTCCTTGGAAAGAAGCTCTTCTAAGAAGGATTAGGGTAGTCAGYGGTGGTTTTGTCCCTAGTATTTTGTATAAGGAAGTGACTTTTGTTTGAAATGCATTCTATGATAGCTTTCTAGTTGCTGGCTTTCAGGTAGTCAGACTTTTCTGGAGGGGGTAAAAATACTCAAGATACCTAAGAGACTACATGGATGTAAGATAATGGTTTCACGTTAACACTGTAATTCTTTTAATGTTTCTTGCAGGTATACAACTTGTCCCAGAATATTCAGGAAGATGACCTTCAACATTTGCAGGTAAGAATATGCTGAATTTATATTAAGCTGCTTCTGAACTGATAGTCTTGACATTGTTCTTGAAGTTACTACTAATGTAACTGTGATTTGGGAGCTGCCTGCTAYGTCATATAAAACACTGAAGCTGACCTGATGCTAGAACTAGTACTGCCTATAACAACATTACTTGCATCAGCTCCATGATGTTGGATGCTTTCGCTGTGCCAACACAGAAGTAAAATAGTACAGGCTTCTAAAGTCTGTTCTCTATATGGTAAGTTCTGAAATTCCCGAAAGGATGAGAAAGGAAAATGATTTATGGAAGTACGTAATGAGAAAATTCCAATGTTTCTCCTTTTTCCCTAAAATAGGAAAATGGACAGTATATCATAACTAGTTTCTAAAGAAATGTGGGAACTTGGGTCAGGGCAGAAAGAGTATCTTCTACCCAGAAGCCTTCTCTAGTTTTTCAGCTGAGATACGGAGTTTTATTTCTGCTTAGAAGCAAAAGCAGGAAAGAGTTATCCTCTCCTTACTGTGGGGTTTTCATCCTCTAATGGAACATTTGTGGTCAAAGGCCACTGAATTCTGGCTTCATGTGAATGGCGTGAGAACCTTATCTCCTTAACTTAAAACCTGTAGCTTTAAAGGCTAGCTTGTGTATTAACAAACGCCTGCCTGTGCTCAGGCCATGACCTCGTCACAGCTTAAAACTGTTCTACGTGTCTTCTGATTGAAAGGACTTCTGTCTTGGTCAGTGCTGCAAAAGACTGGCTGCCAATACTGGAAGTAGAAGAGCACTAACTAAACATAGTCTTGTGATGCTGTTCTCAGTTAACAGAGTTGTAGCACTGGGCCAACATCCCCTCACCCCAAAAAAACCCAACCAAGCACTGCTAACAAAAAAAGCCTTAGCTAATTATTTGAAAGCCAGGCTTTCCTCATGATTTCGGTCCTGTGACAGCCTCAGTGCAATCTGAATAGAGTGATGCCTTTCTGTTATACTGGAGGGTGAGATTTGAGGGAAGGAAGGGAACAGAAGGGTGATAAATACAAGCAGTGGGTAGGGGACACCCATGCATTTAAAGTTGGGAACCATGGGCYGAGGGAAGAAAATTCTGAATTTCTGTTGTAACAGGAATTTCTGTTATTCTGAAATACAGTCTCTGGCTGCCTTTTCCATGTAGCAGGGAAGTGAGTGGGGTAGGGAGTTAGGATCAAAGGAGCCAGTCTCATGTGGGTGCTTGGCCACTTCAGAGCTTCTTTTGCTCAGGGTGACAAGGGCTTGGAAGTTAATTTGTGTTAAATTAGTCTTGCAAGTTCTCAGATGCTCTTGTGATCAACATAGGGGAAACTGTCATTTTAGCCATGAAATTTATCTGAGATGTTCCAGGAGTTAGTTTTAATGMGGAAGAACAGTTGCCTGGTACTAGAGGATACTGGTGTGCTTCCTTCATCTTGACCTCCAAGATCTGTAAGGGAGTTAGCATGGGTCAACACCTGACAGTATTGACTTCTGCTGAAACAGCCAGCACAGCCCATAATTCGTGTTCTTGTGGGTTGTCTGGCCCACTCAGTCCAGTGAAGAATGCTGCTGCTGGTATTAAAGATGGTGAAAGCAATGAGAGGAAGACAGCTGACACTTGCCTTTATACTGGAAGGAAAGAAGAATTATCAGTTAAGGTCACAGGCTGAAGTAGAGATCAGGGAAGCTGCTGAACTTGGCTTGTATTTAAATGTCTGTTACATTGGCTCTAGCCAAGTTCCTTAAGATTTCCAGGAATAAATCTTTTGTGGGAAGTAAGGGGCAAATGTTAGACAGGCTTACCTCCTTAGCCTAGGAAAAGTGTGTTGGGAACTGGCTTGCTGAGAGACGCAGCCAGCTTTCCTCTGAGAATAGCCCACAGGCCACCCACTTAGAGCTGCGGTGTGTTGACAGTTATGRAATGGCACTGTGAAACTGGTGGAAATGCTGTCTCCTTCCTGAATTTTACTGAGGATTGGTGTACTTGTTCTTGAGGTGTATTGGCCGTTCTTCAACCCGTAATAGGATTTAAGATCAAATGCTTTATTTTCTAGTGACGTAATAGAATATTTTGTAGTAGAAAAATGTGTTTTRTATGTGGCACCCTTACACTCTTCTTTCTATCAGTTGTTTACAGAATATGGAAGACTAGCTATGGAAGAAATTTACCAAAAGCCGTTTCAGGTAACTATATATGTTAAATGGATCTTAAGCAATTGAATGTGTAGGAAATGAGCTCAGGATAATTTATGAAGAGAAACTAGTTGGGCTGAAGCTAGCCTGTTCTTTACAAGACTGATTTTTCCTTCCCTGACACCGCATTTCTTGGCAAAAACACAATGTAAAAATGCTGAAGAGGATCACGTTTTGGGCAAGTATAGCTTTGTGCCTGAGTTATAAGGCATAAAAGGAATGAAAGTGTCAAGTGATGTGCAGACGTTAAGGAGAAAAGTTTTGCGCTGCCTTCTTACTCACTGCTCTTTGAGATATGGTTGGTCTTTGCTGGCGGTACATGGTTCTGAGTAAACGTCATGTGGCCTCTAAGAAATAGCATTGAGGAGGGCCGTGTTGCGTTTCATTTACTTGAAGCGTTGCTGGCTTCAGTGTTAAAGTCTCAAAACTGCTAGCATCTCCTGACTGTTTGCTAGGCCAGAGAAGGGTTTGAGGCTGCTTCTGTTTAGTGGAGTCAGTGACTGAGATCTCTCCCATCCTGAAGTATCCTCCTTAACCTATAAGGGTACTAGTCGACTGCTTAGTGGTGAGTTTTAAGACTCTTGTGTCTCTAGAATATTCAGCCTGCAAGTGTGAGTCCCCGATGTTCTTGTGACTGGCCCAGACAAGGTGCATTCTTCGTAAAGCACCTTGTCTGATGTAAGAATAATGTCAAGGTTTGTTTTCTGTCTTCAGCTGATTGCAGAGAGGACAGTGTAGTCCCTGTGGGATAGCAAAAGGCAAACCCATGGAACAGGGAAGCTATCTTTTTGAGACACTTGRGTACTTCCTTTCAGATAAGGAGTGAGTTGCATTTTTGTGTTTGGTGTGTGGGTTTGGTTGTTTGGTGGTTTTTTTTGTTTCTTTTTTTTTTTTTTTAAACAAGCAAACACTTGCACCACAAAACTACAAGGCTACTTCATTTAGAGCAGCCAAGCTTAGAAATTTTTTTACTTGAAATAATCACAAGTGTGATTGAGTTTTTTACCTTAGGAATGATGGCAGCCGTTCACTGCTGTTGTTCTTCCTGTTACAGACACTAATGTTCTTAATTAGAGATTGGAGTTATCCTTATGAACATGCATATGGCTTGGAAGGAGGAAAAAGGTTCCTAGAGAAAAGACTGCAGGTAAGTTATCTCCAGTAGTCCTAGTGTGGTCTTCTAACTTAAGTGACAAGTTACCATCAAGATAATGATGCACGATGAGCTAACGCTTTGTGCTAATAAAATACATTTGTGATGTTCCCACTCGTGTGGAGTTCTGAGGTTTAGAACTTGACATTCTTAGGWTCAGGAGTGAAAGCTTAAACACACTTTTGTGCTCTTACTGCTTTTAAGCTGATATTTAATCTTAATTGCAGTATTGCAAAACTATTAGCAGTTCTTACTGCCTTTTTTTTTCTTCAGGTAAAGCAAAACCAACATGAAGAGCTACAGAATGTAAGGAAGCATATTCACTCCTGTTTCAGTAATCTTGGCTGTTTCCTGTTGCCCCACCCTGGTCTTAAAGTTGCAACAAATCCAAATTTTGATGGGAGGTTGAATGGTAGGAAGCTTTCCATTGCGTGTTTCTTGATTCAGATCACTGAGTTTATTTTATTTTATAATGGAAGTTAAACACTGAAATGCTTGATTGGAAAAACGTAGGGCTAAAAGGTGAAACTACGGAATCTAGAAATGTGCATTGTGTGTTCTTTTCAGTGGTTTAAAGGTAGAGGACTTAAGCAGGCAGAGGGAATGGATATCTTTTTGTCTAGCTGTTGATTGTAATATGATAACTTGAGACATACTTAAAGGTCATTAAATAAGGATTCTAAAGGTAAWTAAGGATTCCAGAGGGGAGAATTCACAAAATTAAAGACTTTACTTTCTTAAAATTGAAAGGCTTTTCTCTAAGAACTTGCTAAACAAAAGGTCAGAACTAGAATGACTTTAAAATAAAAGCTGTAGGCTTCTGCTACTGCAGAATGAGAGGCAGTCAGGATTCCTCCAGTTGCTGCTTGTCCCCCAACAGAGGGAATGTATCAGAATGGCAAAGGCTAAAAAAGTGGGTTTGCAAAAGTGGGATGCCAACCACTGCTGTGCTGAGGTCACAGACCTGTGGGATTATAGTGTAAGATGTTGGTGTCATTGGGGAAATGCACTTTAAATATCACARGGACTATGGAGCCTTGTTCTCTCAATCTGAAGTTAAGATTAAAGAGTAGGTAGAACTTACTAAAGCTATACTATGTATTTAAGCCTTTAAATATCTTAAAAATGCGGTCAAGAGTTGTGACACTATGGATTTTGAAGGGTCATGGGTTATCAGAGTTCCTTTAGGAAATGTAAGATCGAAAAGAAAACTAACCACTCTTTTTTTCTGAAATTTATTGAATTTTACTAGATATAGATGAAGATTTTAAGAACGAACTGCGGAATTTGGTACCATTACTGCTTGCCCCTGAAAACTTGGTAGAAAAAGAGATTAGTGGATCCAAGGTGACCTGTAGAGATCTTGTAGAATACTTCAAGGTAAGCAAATTCATACTAATTACTTCTGTTAATGGCTTAAAAGAAAGCATTCTAATTTTAGGTCATGTTGTTCCCAGAGAAGATAAGGTATCTAGGCTGACACTCACTGATCAGCTCGCGTTTATTTTCATTTCATTACTCTGACTTCCCAGAACTGGCACACAACTTCCTAGCAGCATAGGTCTTAGCAAGCTACTATTGGCAAAATTGTAGCCAATGAAAATTTTTTTTCTTTGTAAATAGGCTGAAATACTTCAAGCTGTATTAGAGATTTTTTTCCTACTTTGAAATCCTAGTTTGTCTGGATATGTTGCCTTTTTTTTAAAAGGGGGTCTCATGTAGATTGTACAGATAGAAAACCAGCTCTTAAACTSCTAGGTATGCAGTGAAAGTTTCAGATACTCCCCTCAGGATTTTTAACATGCAAAGAAGATGCTTTCTAAACACTTGCATGTGYAGCACCACTGTATGCTCTGAAATATCTGTGTATGATACTTGCAGCTGTTATACTTTTGAGCTGTTTTGGTATCATGGTGACACCAGCAGAAATGTGATAACATAATCCCTACATCACCATGAATTGGTCTGGTGTGTGTAACCTTATTTTTGAATTGGAATGACTTAGACAGTTGGCTTGGTAGGAGAAAGTGGCACTCATTCCTAAAGACATGAATTTTGCATTACTACTTTTGAGCATGCATGTTAAAGGTAGAACAGCATTGGGCTGATGTTAAGAAAGAAGCTATGCAAGGGAGGAATTTGAGAGCAGAACTCTTTAACATTTGTAAAATGAAGTACCTTTTTATAAAGGAAAGCYGTGATATGGGATGCAGAAGTCATGGCCGTTCTGCCAAGCATAAAATCAACRTTCTGGAGCTCATCTGTTCAGTCTCTGTATTTACATGGTTGCACGCTGCTTTTCATTCCACTTTCTTCTCTAGTAAGACCCGATCCTCTACGGTGTAAGGATTGTGCATTCAACAGCAGTTTAGAAAGGACTGACCCTAAAAACTGAGTGTGAAACCTCCCCTACTGAAAAGCTGCCCGATTCACGCCCGGTATCCAGCCTGGGAGCAGTCGTGCAGGGTGCTGTGGAAACGCTGCGGTTACGTAACTAAAGAGGACTGCTCCCTTGGGACTGTGCATCTAAAGCTGAGATCATCAAGCCTGAGTTGGAAACTGGAGGGCTTTTACTTGGAGGAAATAGCTCCAGAAGCAAGGAAGGTGTCGAGGGAACAGAGTCCTGTATAACTCTATACGTTTTTGTAGGTTGTCCTACAACCTAGAGCATTGGGTATATGGGGACCCTGATAACCTTGTTCTCTCCTCCTTTACAGAGGCTTGTAGACAAGCCGAGGGAGGAGAGCAGTAGTAGGGTGAAGAAGAATAACTGTCCAGCCTCGCAGGGGCTGAGAGTGGCCTTGTTGGTCTAACTTGCACAGCTTGTCCAAAGCGCCAAAGTGGCCACTGCTGCCTGCTGTGCCCCCCCCACTAATCTGTCCCAAGGAGCTGTGCCGCAGGCCATCGTGTGGGCTGGAAAAGATGACGTGAAGGACGTGTTCTCTTCCAGCCTTCTGAAACCCTAGTGAAAGAAAGGGCACCTGAGGATTGGTGGGGTGGGGCACAGAGGGATAGGCTGCCTGCTTGGCTTCCAGAAGTATTTTGGCAGCTCAGCTCTGTCTGCATTACTGCTTTGATCTGCCTGGTTTTTTTCCTCCCACACTTCAAGGGAGCGAGGCATATGGGGAAGTGTAAGTACTGGTTCTCCCAGCACTGGGGTGTGTTTGGACATACCTCTTGCCAGAAAGGCTGTGTGAGATAGTCATCGTCGCTCTTTTGTTTTGGGTGAAGATTCCCTGCCTAGCAAAGACCTTCTTATGTATTTGAGGGAGCAGAAACCTACTGTCAAGCCTGTCACTTCTYGAGATAGTGGCCATGTCTCCTCAAGGTACTCTGTTACCCTGCTAGGCCCCAGCATCAAATGCACAGGAAAGCAAAGGGATTAGCACTAGGGATAACTGTGAGAATGCTGGACTTGTATGAAGAAATTTGCTTAATTGAATATATCATCCCTCTTCTCCCATTCTCCGCAATCATAAAGGTTTATAAAAAAGAAACCTTTTTTTCTTTCTTCCATTTAGGCTTATATTAAAATCTATCAAGGAGAGGAGCTACCTCATCCGAAATCTATGCTGCAGGTATTTTATTTTTCTTTCAAATAATCTGATAGATGATGTGTACTTTTAAGTCCTTCGCAACTGAAGATCATGACTGCTGCAGGTCTGAAGCTCCCACACACAGAGCTGTAGTTCTTGAAGGAGCTGTGTGCTTTGAAAGCCATCTGAACTGTGTAGCCTGGGTACACACTTGTGTCTTGCCTCAGTTCCATCTACCAAATGGAGCAGGGGTRTATCTGGTTGGCTGGGTTTTTTTAGCTGCTTCAATTCCTAAGCATGTGTTTCCTGTAACTTGCTATTTTGTCACTATCTTCCAGGCTGTATATTTCAGGCTTTTAGCATCAGATGCAGCAGATAAAAGGGAGAAGGCTTATAGTAATGCAGCTATCCCCACTGTCTTCCAGTGTTGCGCTACTCTGTGGGTTTGTTAGATTGGATAACTGCAYTGAGGTTTCTTTTCTGGGTTGATCCAACGAGGATGTAATCACCTTTAAAGTGATCTGAACACAAACTGATTGTATAAAGCTGTGTGTTGAACCCTTGAATTGTTTGAGATGAAGAGCTTTCACCAAAGTGTGGGCTTTAGGGTCAGTTTTAACTGTTTTGTGTTTGTAAGACTTGGGTTTTTTTTTTAAGCTTCCTGTGTCACTTCATTAAGACATGACTGTTCTGGGTGTTTTCTCGTCCTTCAAGGAACCAAATCTTAGACTTCTGGGGGAGTTCAGAAAACTCATCACAATGAAACAAAGGCTGCTATCATTTCCTCTACTTAGCATGCCATAAATGTGGCTGGGAGATACAGAAGATAACATCTTGCAGCATTAGCTAGAATAACTGTCCCTGACATGACACAGGTTGAAAATAGTCTTAAATTCTTACAAATTCTGACACRAAAACTGCACATATGTAATGCAGAAATAATACCAGCTTGCTTCTTTCCTCACAGGCAGTGATGTATCAGGATTAACGTTTAATAGTTTAGTGATCCTTATGTGCTTATTAACAATAGAGCATTCAGAAGAGGTTGCTCATGATGAAGAGCCTGTACGAGCACATGAGRGTTTGTCTGCAGCTGTACTAGAATGCTGAAGAAAACATTCTCCTAGTCAGTAGTCTGTTTTAATGTATATCGCTAACCTTTGCTTGTTTTCGTGGGGCGTTTTCCTGGCGATCTCAAGCTTTGGAGGTTGTGGGGGTATGTTGGGCAGTGTAACTCCATGTATGTAACTAGCTGGTAATGCTAGTGATAATACGTGGTGCTTGATGTTTTCTAGGCAACAGCCGAGGCGAACAATCTTGCTGCTGTGGCAGGAGCAAAAGACTTGTACAGTAAAGGCATGGAGCAGGTATGAYGACACAACTTTTTCTAACTGCCTACATGCAAATACAGGCCTTCAGTTTTAATGTTGTACTTGGTGTTGGTTGTGAGCATGTTAATGGGTAGCTTAGGGCCAGTACTCCTGTTTTCTGCACTCTGCTCTGAGGTTAGATGTCTGATCAGCAAAACCAGGATTCTTTGAGACAGAAATTGCTGGGGAGGTATGGGAATGGGTGTGTTTGTAAGACACCACCTGTTAGTTCCCCCTGCTGCTCGTGACAGACATCTTAAAATCCTGTGACATGAAACGGGCAAACAGGTGAGGAGACATTTGGTGGGCCAGGGTCACGCAAGGGTAGAGTTCTAGTATTATAGTCTCATGCTTCTGAATTGCGGTCATTCGTTAGCTGTAAAATGCAAGGATTARAATTATTCTAAAGTTAAAAAAAATCCCCTTGAAATACAAGAATTATCTTGTCTGTAAAAGTTGTATATGTCATTTCCTACTTGCTGCTTCTCTTGAAGATAGTGACTTATACCACTCCAAGCTGAATGTCTGGATGGACTTCATACTTCAGCGTAGCGTTATGCAAGGTTTTATCATAGGACATTCTGAAAACAATTACATCTTGTAAAGCTTTAACAGGACTATGCTTATTGTGAAACTCTACAACCAGAAAAGACCAGTAGGTGTGATAACATGCTACAAACATAGCTCCCCATTAACTAGGCTAATTCTGGTCTTAATYGCTGAAGTAGCTTTCCATTTTGAAATCAGAGTAAGACCTAATGCTAGTGGCAGACTAGCCAGTTCCAGTTGTTAGCAGGCTGTTTTGAAAATGCTCTGCTGGTGTAGAGGGACTCTTTCATTTGTTTCCATTTTGGAAAATCTCTCGAAATAGTAAATGGGTTGTTTATAATAAATGCCAAGTCTCTCTTCCTACCTTGAATCTTCAATGGCTGTTAAGATACTGTAGTTGTAAGGTTTCTTACCTGGGGCAAGGAATAAACAGGAACAGATGTTCTCTTAAACAGACTTTGTTTCCATAGTAATGTTCCCCAGTACTGCATATTTTTATATCACTGTAGAGATATACACAAATGTCTTGAATCGTTTTTATCCAGATGTCTCAGATGATGTTCTTAATGTGACACAGCTCTGAAATGTTTATTTTTAGGAACAGAAGTGGGAACTCTTTGGATTATGTAAAGATAGTTCTTACTGTAGATTGAGTTCTCCTCATGAACTGAAGCCCTCCTTTGCTGAGTGTGCGTAACCAAAATACTGTCCCCCTAATGACCTTAAATGCAAGGAACAACAGGTGCAGTCTCACGGAGTATAAGAAAACGGTGGCAGTTGTTTGTGTGGTGGTCGTGATGCGTCAGCAGCTCCTAGTGTTCAACACTCTGGGCAATGTGAAAAGACCGTTTTGGAGGATGTGACTAGTAGCCATTTTGCAGGGGGGGATTGCCAGATGCGGAGGACTGCAATATGGCAAAAGCAGAAAGGTGCTTGTTAAACTTGAGCAAGGGGCAGGGTGGGGGTGTCAGGATCTCTCRTTTGCCTTGAAGAAGCTAGTCAGTGAAGCCATGCATCTTGTGAGGCAGAAAGGGGATGCTATACTCTGAGAAAGTGATCTTCTTTGTGTCCTGCTGAAGGGATAGCAGCAGGAGAAAGTTAAAGTTGTTGCTGCCCTCAAGACATGGGATGACAAGCACTGCGATAAGACTACCTTGAGGCAGGAGAGGGAAGGCTGTTGTTTGACATCATATGGAAAGAATCTTCGGTTTTAGACATGTGAGGGTCTGGAGGAGTTGGAGCTGATCTGCYGTATATATGTCTCTGATACCCTAGGTAATCTCTGATCATAGTCCTCAAGAGGTCAGAAATCAGTCTTGCAGAGTAGAAGTCTRTGGAGTCTAAACGTTTTCATACCCRTGCTGATTCAGGRAGAGAACGATGGTGGGTGTCCACATCAYGGGTATCCATTTAAGTTCATGGTCTCGTCCCTTCAGCAGAAATGTACTCTCACAAGCTGATCAGAATCAAGCCTAGAGGACAGTCTAGGAAGGAATAGGCTAAAGATGTCAGCAGCTAGTTCTTGTTAATTCATATCACCTGGTAAATTCCATGGAGCCTGCTAGTGGCAGCAATAAACAGGAATAAACTTGCTGAGTGGGCAAAATCTGCCCTATTTGCCCATGTTCTGCACTGACCCTCTAACTGAGATGGGTGACCAGGAGTAAAAAGCTGAGGGGAGTGCTTGTTGGCCTTCAGAGTTCTCCTTAACCTTCCTCAAGCCAAGCTTCCTCTGCCTCCTGGTGTTCCTTTATTATTTYACCTTTTCGTAACAGGACTGTATGGGTGGCTGAGGTCCTGTCCTTCCGGGCTTGCCCAAAGGGAACAGGTGAAAGTAGGAGTTCAGTCATGTGCTATAGCTCTGTATGTGATCAGACAGATAAGGCTCTTGCTGTGCCATGATGCAGAGTACCTTTAGCTGCTTCACTTGAGACAGGACTCTAGAGCGTRCAGAGCCAAGAAAGCTGCAGGAGATAGTCTGATGCTGGCTGATGATAGTCTGATGCAGAGGGGGGCAGTGAGGAGCAGGTTTGCTTTCTGTACAGCAAAAGGTACTCAGGGTGTGATGACCTCATCTCTGATTGCTCTAACAGGTTTGTGGGGGAGATAAGCCTTACATCGCCCCATCGGACCTTGAGCGGAAGCACCAGGATTTCAGAGAGTCAGCTGTCAGGCAGTTCTGCTCGGTGAAGAAGATGGGAGGGGAGGAGTTCTGTCGGCGCTACCAGGAACAGCTTGAAGTAGAGATCGACGAGATCTATGCAAACTTTGTGAAGCACAACGACGGCAAAAACATCTTCTATGCTGCTCGTACCCCTGCCACTCTATTTGCAGTCATGTTTGCCATGTATATAACCTCAGGACTGACTGGGTTCCTTGGTATGAACTCCATAGCTACCCTGTGTAATCTCGTGCTGGGGATGGCTCTTATATCGTTTTGTACTTGGGCATACGTTAAGTACTCTGGGGAATTCAGAGAAGTTGGAACAGCCATTGATCAGATCGCTGAAGCTATATGGGAACAGGTTGGTATCTGTTTTTAACGCAAAATCTTCCTTTCTTGAGCAGAAATACCAAACAGCTTCTGTTCAGTGCTGTGAGTGAAAAGCTGGTCTAGACCTAATGGAGAATGCTAGTGCTGCCAAAGGGAGAATCAGATCAGAAGTGTGACTGCTCTCTTTAGTAAGAGATGCCGCACACAGAGAATGTTAAACAAGCTTAGGATATTATCAAAATAGTGTTACTTAAAGGCCTTACTAGGTGCTTGGATGGGTAGAGAGTAGAGGCACTCTTTAAAAATCTTGTGACCTTTTCAGAGCAAGGAATTCTGCTTTTAAAAGTACATTTAAAGTGATAAACTCGCCCTATGGATAAAATATCTCAGGTGGTGCAAGAAATGGGGAAGGCGAAACACTGCTGCCTTCCCTCACCYCACCTGATGCTGTGACACTGGGGGGCTCAGAGAGAACTGGCTGCTGACTTGCAGCAACCAGATTGACTTGCAGCAGCTGCTACAAGAGGATGTTCAGCAGGTTTCATCCTTCAGGAAGACTTGTGTTGTCTGTGACAACTTCAGTTGGTACAACTGCTGTTGCAAGAAATACTCGCCAGACAGACTAATTCCTGAAAGAACAGACGACACGCGTGTAAGAATACCAAAGCTGGAGGAGAAAGCCTTCTGTACAGACATTTTGCTGCCTGAATCCAGATGACACAGCTGTGTCAGTAAAGCCAATGTAGAGAATTCCTGACCAACTCTTACAAGTAGTAAGTTTGGAGCATTCYGAGTAGCTATGTCCAGTGCCAGCAGAAGGGAAACACTTTGGTGCTGTTGTTGCTAGAAATAAAGGGCTCAGTGAACTTCCCTGGGGTGACATTAAAATGGGTCCTACAAGGCACGAGCAAATAACTACCTAGAGCCTTCTACACAGGGGCTCTCTTCTACATCTGAAAAATTACTCTGTTCAAGGCTCGTCATAGGCAGTGGTACACTAGACCTCTCTGAGCAATCAGGTAAGGTTCTGGAGCAGGAAAAGTGGATTTCTGATAATAGGAGGGAGATGAGCAATAGGGTACTAAATTTTGAGTTACACCCCTAACTAGTGATTAAAATTGAGGCTTTCCTGTGCCACCGTAGCTTCTCGCTTTGGAGCTTGGGGCTGAAGAGCACTGCAAGAAAAGTGGAAGGTGTCAGTTCTATGTGTAGGTACTCACTGAGTGCAGCTGCCGCTGTAGGATACCTAGAGCACGTAAGGCTTGATTTGAGTGCTGACCTCCCCTGGAAGGGGGCGAACTTGGCTTCTGCTAGCAGCAGCTTGCTTTTTGTGGGCTAGGGAAAAGTGGTCTCCAAAAGAGCTTGCTGGTGGTGTTGCTACAGTTGCACATCACCAATAATATGCAAAGCACCTACAGGTCCTGTCTGAGTCACTCCAATTATACACCATGTTCTTGCTATTGATTTTTTTCTGAATCTCTGCCTTTCTTTTCCCTCCTTGCTTCAGAGGAATCCCAGGAAGGTGAGAAGTTACTGGCAATCAGTTTCTTTTTTCTGAACTTGATTGACTTTTTCTGCTGCCTTTTAAGAGCCACTTTTCCTAACAGCTGAATTCGTGTTTTAGGTGTTTTCCAAACTCTTTGAAGTCCTTAGACGCCGAACGATTCGCCGTGCTCTTACATCAGTGCCGCGACAGCGACTCTCATCCAACAATAACAAGAAGAAAAACTAGCCAGTATTTTTAACTTTCTTTCTGTATCTGAAGTGTTCACACTTACACATATAGGACAATAAGCTGGACCGTCTGGGCCGGTCTGCATAAATGCTGTAACCATACCAGACTGATGCTGCATATAGGGTATGGAATTGCACATCCATCTTCTAGGAACTGTAAAGTGGTTTGAATTCAGTGGAATACTGCTGTATAGGAGGGATATCACTTGTGTTCATAGCATGTGACRGATTTAACCTCATTACTGTAGCAGCAAAACTCATTTCTCTTTCAGTTCGTGCCAGTTTGTGTCAGACTTCAGCATTCTAAGTTTTTTTTTATTATTTCAAGTCTCATTTCTTTGTATGTTTTTATATTTCATTTTCCTTGGTTACCTCATTTTTTTGTTTCTTTTGCACGTTTCTCATTCCACAGATGTTGAAGCCCATGAGTGATAACTTGATGGAGGATCATATGAGGCAGTCTGTAAAAAACTCTATCAAAGCAGGCCTGACCGAGCAGGTGTCTCACCATGCCAGACTAAAGACAGACTGACAGTTCATCTCCTCTTCAACTCTGCCCTCTCATCCTAGACATGCTTGCTGTACCATGAGAACTCAATAATAATTAAAAAAAAATAAATAAAAATAAACCAAAGTTTACAATCAACTGTAGAAGTAGTTTAGTGTGACTGGCTTCACAGATTGCTGCCATCACCTGGGAAGAGTAAGTTTGTCAGTGCTCTGCTTCTAAGACAAAATGGTGCCGTGGAGACTGCTGGGGTTGGGAGGGGGGGTGTCTGTTTTGCGTATCGTCCTGGTGAACCGTGCATGTGAGTGTCCGGGGGGTGTGGAGGGGAGCGATCCTCCCCCAGGCTTGGAGTTGATGCAGTTCCTGGCTTACAGTGGGAATCTGTCCTCTGCAGGAGGTAATTTCAGGGAAGTGTAACGATCAGACCCACACGAGGTGTGCTCTCACCAAATGTACCCAGCTCCACAACATCCCCTCGCCACCTCTACCGAGTGTTTCTGTGTTTCGAGCGTATCAAGTCGGTGAAGCCATTAGAGCCACTACATTACAATGTGTATCTTGCTTTATTGCCTTTTATACCAGTGTTACACAAATGCATGTGCTGGTTCCTCACGCCGCCGCCGGCAGAACTGACTTGTGAGGGAGGCAGGGGGTCAGAGCGTAGGGTGTCTTGCCTTGAACTCGCAGACCTGGTCCCGAGGGAGGTGCATATCAGAACTGAGCTGTCTTTTTCTGCAGTTTAGCCTTTGTGTATATAATATTGCCATTAATTCTACTGGGGGAGAAATTCCATCCAAAAAATGTTGCCTACAGCTACCAAGCAATGAGTTAGGATTGTCTGTACAGTGTGTTTAGTTTTTATTTTTTAAGAAATCACAGATAGGGCATGTATATGAAATATAAATATATAAATACGATTTTGTATCAAAGTTTTGTAGTTTATGGCAAAACCTGGTTCTGTGGTAGCTAAGTGCAGTCCCTGTAAAGGAATGTTTGTGGCTCATGTAAATGTGTGAATGCATCAACAATTTGAAGTTTTTTGATATATTTGTGATATTTACCTGCCTTGAGCACTGCAATCTCTCACACCCTTGGGAAAATCAATGGGAATGTTTGTTGTGAAACTCTTGTCTTCTGTTGCATTTTAAAGTTATTTCCTGTAATTTATTTTCAGTACATGATTAAAATCAGTTGTGTATATATGAAATGAAATTCGTGCTTATTTTTAAAAGATGTTCGAGTATGTATTCTACTACATAAACTATGTCAAATACTTATCCTGACAATTATATGAACAAATTGTCTATTGTAATTCATAGCTTTCTATTGAAGCTGATGTTCCTCTCATGCTTGTCTCTGAAGGATGACATCTGTCTAGCTCATATCCCCTCCCTGTATAGGAAAACTTTCTGGTATTCTAAAGCACGCTTYTTGACTTGTGGAGTTGCTTGTCAGCTTCTGCCCTCCAACGAACTGTATCATTCTGAAACCTTGTTACCGGCTCTGTTTTCACTCTTGACTAAATCGGTATCAACTAAGGCATTGTCAGATGTGTGGAGTGTAAAGGCAGCTAAATAATTAACTGCTGTAGTTTCAGCTGGAAATGACTGTGTGCAATAGCTGGGTTTTTTTTGCATTCCTAAATGATAACAATTTCCATCAACATTTGAGCTTCATCAGTCTCCCCTCTTGAGTGAGGGAAATCCTGTCTAGGACTAAAGCAATTGCACTGTGACTTTTGTACCATAAAGAACTGCTGGGGAGTGGTGGTTAGTGCCCTCTGGAGATGAGGGCTCAGCTCCAGGTGAATGATGCTGAAGATGAGGTAGGAATGTTGCATTTTATGATATCTTCTCTCAAACTGTACAGATTAAATACTGTTATTTAAACAATCTAATGCTTTGGTGATGAATCTCTTTTCTTTATCAGTCAAGACGACTAGAGTCACACAGGGGGCTTGGAGGGCCGTGCTTGCCTTCGCTGCTTGCATTCCCTGGGAAGGTGCGAGTCGGATTTGGAGCTGTGCCATGCCCTGCTTGCCCTGCAGCGATGGTGAGAGCAGAACTCTGTCCAGGATGTGGACAGTGAAGCTGGAAGGCTTTATCCAGACTCTACCCTTCTACTAGAGGACTAAAACAGGGTGTGTAGGGGGAGAGTGCCTGAACACTGTGCCAAGAAGCTGCAGAATTAATGCAGAAGCCCCCCAGCTTTGTGGGAGGGATCAAAGGTAGGAAGAGGGAGGGGCCAGGGTGATTTTTAGGAGGAGCAATTGTGGGAAATAGATGATTAAGGGGATAAAAGAGGCTGGTCACATGGCAAGAGGTTGCTGGTGAGTGTCCTTGTCTGTCCTGTTTTCTCCATTAACTCCATTTCTCACCCTCTTCCTGGGAGAGGGGACTCCATTCTGTGTGCATGGAGGTCTGAATGCTAGCAACTGGCGTGGGACCTTGGGTGCCAGGTATCGGAGCAGCCCTAAGTCTGGGCTGGATATGCATCTATTTCTGCATGAGACAACTGGAGGGACCAGGAGGGTCTGGGGTTCAACTGAGACCTAGTTGTAGGTCACCTATTTGTGACTCCCTCTATGGGAAGCACCTAGAAACAAGAGGCTCCAAGGGCCAGTTACAGGACAGGCTTGTGTCTGAAGACCGGTTACAGAGGCACCCACAGCGGGTGCATGCGAGGGTGGGCTGAACCAGCAATGGGCGTGGGGCTGTGGGCCACGTCYATCTGCCAGCTACTGGAGCAGACTGGTGATCCAGGGGCCAGCTACTGGATGAACYGAGCCTCCTTGCCCAGTTACGGGAGGCATCCACAGCCTGTGTGTTTATTTCCCACTAACRGACCTTCATCCYGATCAGCYGGAGGACAGGATGAAGGTACTGGTGCTGAATGGGTGGTGCAAGCACGCGTTGCGTGTGTACCTACTGGGAATGCTGTCTGAGCCTTGCTGCTGGTTGCACATGGGGGCAGGGYGCTGCAGCAGCCTCACCTCTATTGGGCAACCCCTGACAGTTAGTATTCTTAGTAAAATAAGGTTAGTATTTCTCAACTTTTGCCTATGTACTATTAAGAACATCAGGATCGTGGACAGAGCCGGGTACAAGGGAAGAGAGGAACTTCACTAGYGGAATACACGGGGGCATAAAGGAGATAAACGCTCACTTTCTCTACCCAGGGCTCCTCTGCTACTGACTCGGCAAACGAGCTCYGAGAGCTGTTCCAGTTCTGTGCAAACTGGTGCTGTACTAAGGCCTTGCTTCCCCTGTCCTCCCTGAGCAAGCAAAAACCAATGTAATGGAAAAAGCATAGAGCAGAACATGGTAACTTACCCCCAACAGCGGTATAGCCCTGGCCAACTCTCGCCTCAAAAAGGTACGGCAGAGCTAGGTAGGAAAGCTACATGGAAGATACTACAGCTRGCAAAGTACCGCATATTGCTGTAGGGAGACAGAGGAGGAGAGATGACTGGGAAGATGTAACAAGCTACAGCATCAGAAAGGGSTGGAGAAAGCGACAAGATAAAAGACGCTCTTTTTGTTACTTCAGGAAATGCTGATTAGAATGTGTTTCTCCAGTGGCATCAAGTTAAAGAGGCACTCACCCTCACAAGCGCCTGCTCAAGTCCCTGAGTTCCTTGGGCAGGGAAAATACTCATCCAGAGCAACGAGTGATGTGATTTCTGGCTCCAGAAAGCCATAAACAACWGGAAATTTCTTTTCTGGCTATCTTGTAACTCAATTTTCTTAGAGCAGGCCACAGCTTTTTCCTGTAGATGGCTGATCCTTAGACTCAAGTTAAGGAAACTAAAAAGTACATGTAGCATGGCACAGCGATAATGAAAGGGTGGAGAACAGGAAGCCCTGTATTTTATGAACCTAGATATACTGGGTGTCAAATGTTTTTTTGCTCATGCTAGCTCAAAACTCCCTGCCTGTTACTATCTTGGGTTAAAGTAATTAAGCACAGGTTATGGTAAAACTTCCTTTTTTTTTTTTATTGAAAAACATGGGTGGGAGCAAAGACATTATTTACACAAGTTCTCAAGTGCAGCTCAACTCAAGAACATATGATCAGCAATATGATAAAAGGATGTGGGTCCAAAACAGAATTACGGAGGCTACCAAACAGTACGAGTACAACTCCCTGGTAAACATCAGACCTTCAGATAAGATCAGCAACTGAAATGAGAGAAAATGAGAGGATGTAAGTATGCACAGTCTGCCAAGAGCTACAGCCCAGCAGTACARTGCACCTACTGCTGTTCCCAGGTTCCTCCCGGGGGGAAGCAAAGGTGGGTCGGGCTTGGGAATGAGGCATGTGGCAGAACAAAGCATCTGGCATTTCCCTTTCAGATGCAGCACACCAGTTCCCCACTGGGGGAGGGCAGCAGCCTCACCCGGGCTGGCGGGCACTCACCGTTCATGGGCATCTCATCTATCTGGGTGGAGTAGTACTGCTCGATGTCTCGCAGGATGCGAATGTCGTCGTTCTTCACAAAGTTGATCGCTACACCTTTTCGGCCGTATCTGCCTGACCGGCCAATTCTGTGGAGGCAGAAGGAAAGAGAGAATGGAGCCACCTTGGGAAAGGGTAATCCAGTCACACTGCCCCCCTGTGAAGGCTGAGCTTACCTGTGTATGTAGAGTTCTCTGTTGTTGGGTAAGTCGTAGTTAATGATCAGAGACACCTGAGGCACATCCAGGCCTCTAGCCCAAACATCTGTTGAAATAAGGACTCGGCTGCAAAGAGAAAGGGACGGTTACGGCTGTTCCACCCCACTGAGGGGGATGTGAGAGCGGAGAAGTTGTAGTCTTCAGCAGAGGGCATCCCCTGCTATTCTGCGCTCCTCCCTCCCCACGGCACACCGGCAGCATCCACGCTTTTGCTGCAAGGAAAGCTGTTCTATGCAGCATCACCAAACTTCAGTGAAGACAGCACCAAGACAGCTTTGATCTTTCAGAAAGAGTATGATGCTCCCAAGAATTTAAAATACAGGACGGAGCCCAAATATATTTTTTTCCATGACTTGTTTTAAATGCAGCAACTCCCAACCACTCCAGCAAAATAAAACAGACATTCTATGCCTGTAAGTATGAGCACCCCTCCTTGGAAAGTGGCAATCTCCCAACCCTGCAGCACCACAGAGGGATGGATGGGAATCAGAGCTCTTCCTAATTTGAGCTGAACAAGGCCTTCAGAGAGGAGAGGTTTTATGGGTTTCTGAGGCCTGTTCCCTTCAGACACTAGAAGAAATCCTGCGCTGAGGTAACAAGGCTGTAAGCAACACTGTTTAAGGCACTTACCTTGCGCCAGATCTGAACTCTTTCATAATGGACTCTCTCTCCTTCTGCGGCATGTCCCCATGCATGGATGAAACTGTGAAGTTGGCTTCTCTCATCTTCTCCGTGAGCCAGTCTACCTGCGCATACAGCCAAGCAGCCTGGGTTAGCTCTTTGCTCAGGACAGCCAAATGTGCTAGCTGTGCTTGGAGAACATTTGCGGAGACATATGCTGGTAAGGTCTGAGAGATGCTTTAACAAGTGTTCGGAGCTAAAGGAAGTAAATAATCCTTACAAAGCATCAGCTAGATGATACAGGGCTTCACGAGCCCTGACAGGAAAGAGACTAAGGGCATTTATTCAGAAAGTGTGGTTTTGTTTCAGGGATTATAAGCAATTAGAAGAACAAGCACATTCTTACCCAATCAGTTCTACTTCTCTAAAAAGGCAACTGTATCAGGTCTGCCTATAAACGGTTAAGCTAGGCACATCCCAAAGACAAACTCTGTTCTTACTAAACTATTCCCAAATGGGGAAACAACCAGACCTCTTAACTGGGTTTGTCCTAGCATTCTCCTCTGAGCCACCCTCTGAAAAGTAACATGCCCATCTGATGGCTGCTGTACCTTTCTCTTGGTGTTACAGAAAATGACAGCCTGGGTGATTGTGAGTGTATCGTAGAGATCACACAATGTGTCAAACTTCCATTCTTCTCTCTCCACAGCCACGAAAAACTGCTTGATTCCTTCGAGGGTCAACTCATCACTGTAGGGAAGAACAACAGCTATACCACACCACAGGTAGGTGAATACATATAACGCAGTTAGAAGGGCTGGGTGCACTTCAGCGGAGATCACACCTCTGCCCTGCGTGCTGTGGGTTGCTGCGTCTATACACAAGTCCGAGTTGTTCCAGAAAGCCCCTGGAGAAGTCTGCTCCAAGAAAGGCCTCCAACGCGACCCATGCAACAGAGACTAGAACTCCCGGGGCACTCTCTCTGCTCTAGACAGACAGCTTCAAAGGGAAACATTTCTGTTCTCATTGTTTTCATAATAAAGCTTCTTGACAGGAGAGAACTGAAGAAAGGTAAATGGGGCAGTGTAAGAGATCAGGCAAGAGGGAGGTTCCTCCTGTCACCTTGCCTACACTTACTCCTCGACTCCTGCCCAGTTCCAGTGCATGAGGACCTGTAACACCACCAGATATAAGCTACACCTCCAAGGGCATTCAGGATCAGTCAGCTAAAGGCTTTTTTGGCTTGCTATATAATAGCAAATTAATGGAGGAGGCCTACAAAAATCCTCTGGAGGAGCACAGGAATTGGGTAGGTGTGAAAAGCTGGCTTTCCAGAAGATACTGCTATACATGGGGAAGATGGGGGCGGGGGGGAGCAGCAGCAAACAGAACTGCACAAGCATAAAGTCAGAGAGACGAGTCGGCCTCTGCTGGAAAACAGGACATGAGGATGTCTGCAAACACCTAGACGAACTGCAATGGTGAGAAGGAATGTGAGAGAGACTCTGCACATTTAAATCAGTTAATATCGTGAACTGCCCAGAGCTGGACCAACTCAGAGAGCTCCTGTTCTTTCCAAGGAAACTCACTCACCGTTTCACCAAGATGCGAATGGGGTCTGTCATGAATTTGTTGGTCATCTCCAGAATTTCATGAGGCAAAGTGGCGCTGATCAGAACCACCTGTGTAGCTGGAGGCAAGTATCTGTACACATCATAAATCTGCTCCTTAAAACCTGAAAAGCAAATCAAGTAGCACAAAACAGTCAGCACATCCTTCTCTCGAATATCCTGCTCTTTCACAATTTGATCCAGAATTCAGTATTGGGCCTATGCTATGAGATGAACATTTATGAGTGAATCAGTAACTCAAAGCCAGTGTCACATATTGCTCATCTCTTCCTAATTTTCCCAAACCCACTACAATGTGGCCGTGATACACAGTAAAGTATGAAAGGCAGTGCTCCAGAATTTCTAACTGTTCAAAAGGACACTACAACTAAATCAGACAAGACATACTCAGTAGTTTAACCTGTTACAGCCTATAATTAACTATAATCATCTAACTTTGACAAAACCAATTGTTTTTAGAAGCGGAACTACCAGCTGGGACACCCTGGAATCTCAAAGAGCTGAGAAGAAAGGAAGTAAAAGGGAGACGAGTATTTTACCTTTATTGAGCATTTCATCTGCTTCATCCAAAACCAGCATTTTGATGGCACGAGTCCTTAAACTCCGACGACGAATCATATCTGTAAGATTTCACTTTGTAAGATGAAAAGACTCTGAAAGCAAGCGAGCCTACACTGCTCCCAGCCGCTGTCAGGGCATTTCGGTGGATGAGGGACAGGCACTTCCCCTGTTGCCAACAGAGACTGGTGTTTGGTGACAGAAGGCACATCCAAGGGCCACAGCGTGCCCACCGCACCCTGCAACCTACGGGGACATGTCTGCAGCCCGGCTAAGGGAGCACGGACTGCAGGGAAGCTCTGAGAGCCCAAGCCATGGAATGCTATTTGCTAACTACACAGGACAGGTGACCCAGTCTCCCACAGTAACTGCAGCTGGATGTGAGAAATGCAAAACGCTACGTGAACTTTTCATCAACAGACTGGGCAAATCCACATCCTGATTGAAAGAGCACGTGGCTTTGTGTAATCCCTTAATACTGCGGTAGAAAAGTATTTGCTATTAGTGTGCTGTTAAAGTCAGCCCGGTTCGGCACCTGCTAATTAATTTTTTTTTTTTTTTTTTTTTCTTCACTTGTGGAGCGTTATGTTCTCCCAGGGACAGGTGCTTGTGTAAGGAAGTGCTGCCTATTTCTCAGAGGTCCAGAACATGTGAGCTTCTGGATATGTACCACTATCACTGTGGTAACTGCCATGAACAGTAACTACTAAAATCTGCATGCAACGAAACCAGAAAGTACCAGCTGCAAGTGCACCTGATTTAACAAAGAGAGAGTGGTGGCCACTACACAGAAAATGTGGACCTAACTTTGACATTCAGGCAGACCCAGCTCTTATCTTCTTCAAGATTCTGAAGTATTTCCTGGGACTATAATATTTTCTGCTTAAAAAATACTCTTCCTTCCCATGCCACCATATAGAGAAACACCTAAACAACGAAAAGCAAAATATAAACAGAAAATCCATACACTATCCCTGTTGATGTCTCTCTAGTCTTTCCCAGCTATTACTACAGTAAGTTGTTAC
The DNA here is from genome assembly GCA_030449065.1 of Oceanodroma leucorhoa. Lineage (NCBI taxonomy): Eukaryota > Metazoa > Chordata > Aves > Procellariiformes > Oceanodroma > Oceanodroma leucorhoa. The sequence goes on along the minus strand of JASVER010000222.1, from coordinate 477,511 downwards.
CTTGTTATACTTCACATTAATGTCACATTAATGGTGTCACGATAAATGTAACTTCCATGCTATTTCAAGTCTAAGCGCACAGAAGTTGCAGGAGGTTCCCGTGGCTCAACTTGGGTCTGAAGCTGGAGGTGATGTAGCCTCCCACATGTCCTTACCAAACACACGGCCTGGAGTGCCAGCAACAACATGCTGCCCATAATCCAGTTTTCGGATATCTTCGCCAACGTTGGTCCCTCCAATGCAGGCGTGACACTGGACATTCATGTAGTCTCCCAGAGCAAGAAGACCCTGTGTTGATACAAAAGAATGGCTTAATTAACTGAGCTCTCATTAAGTTTGTATTTGTGAAGAGATGCAGGTCTGCACAGCCATACAGTGTTTTTTTTTTTAAAAGAGATGTAAGCACAAGCAGTTAGAGGAATTTTTTTATGTCTGTTACCCAAACCTCCTCAACAGCAGGCTTTCAAACACTGGGAACTCAGTTCCCCAGGAATCACAACTGCTTTAGAAGTGCTGTCCTTAAAAATTCTGTTAGGAACTGTAAAACCTTAGACTGCTAGCCAATGTGGTCGTGTAAGCAAGAACGGATATAACGCAGATGAGCAAAACAGCCCTTTATCAGAATTTCTTATTCCTTTCAGGAACGGAAAGAAAAAGCAGTTGTTGTGCTTTGAGCTCTACTGGGGAACACCTGAGAATCGGCCCTAGGCCTTGCGAGTGCTTTACAGATGGCGATTTAAATGCTCCTACCTTCTGTATCTGTACAGCCAGCTCCCGAGTTGGTGCCAAGATCAATGCCTGGGTCTCACGAACCTGATTAAAACAAGTGATCACACGGCAGTTAATCACAGGGCAGGTATCATCCAAGCATAACAGAGATTACAGATCCCACTGTACTCTGAAATGTCACATCTGAAGGATTAATTCATAGAATTTTGTGCTAAAACCTAGCGTTTGCAAGGGTCAGTACACCTAGAAAGCTGCTCTCAGACAGAGCATTTACACAGTAACAGCCTCTTAATTAATTACCTTTGACAAGACAGCACTTAAGCAGTTCTTTGATAGCTCATTTTTCATTCCAACCTAATTTCTGAAAACAATTATAAAAGTGTGTACTTTTCTTGCAAAAGAATAGAAATAAATTTCAATCAAATTTCATAAGCTCAGTTCAGATAAAAACCTTGCATTGCACAAGGATTCCAAGGTAACGTTTTAAAGGGTCACATGTGAAAAATATTATGAGCGCTTTACAGAAATCAAGCATATAGATGACCTCTTCATTTAGAACATGCAACATAACAATAATAATCCAAGCTTTATTTAAGAGGGTACTGGCCCACAGAAAATCATCATTTTATTCCAACAGCATCTACATATTCAGGTTATACTTAAAAAACAATTGTATGGACACGACACCCCTGACTAGACCAAAAGCAAATATTTGTCAGTCAAAAATCTAGGTTTGATTCTGTGCAATGTGCACCAACTGTTCAGACAGGTTGCTGATGCTGTTAGGACTGTTTGAGGACAATTCTGCCTGCTGAGAAATTAATTTAGCCCTCTAATAAGTATGTGAAAAAGGTCAGCTGTTAAGGCCAATTTTATAATTCCAAGACTTTATCTGAACTTATTTTGCCAAGATGGGGGTTTAACAGTTAAATTATTACAGAGTAGAGTCTGGTGAAATTAGAATCGTAGAATCATAGAATAGAATCATAGAATCATTAAGGTTGGAAAAGACCTCTAAGATCATCAAGTCCAACCATTGATCTAACACCACCACGCCCACTAAACCATGTCCCGAAGCGCCATATCTACACATCTTTTAAATACCTCCAGGGATGGTGACTCCACCACTTCCCTGGGCAGCCTGTTCCATTGCTTGACAACCCTTTCAGTGAAGAAATTTTTCCTAATATCCAATCTAAACCTCCCCTGGCGCAACTTGAGGCCATTTCCTCTCGTCCTATCGCTTGTTACTTGGGAGAAGAGACCAACACCCACCTCACTACAGCCTCCTTTCAGGTAGTTGTAGAGAGCGATAAGGTCTCCCCTCAGCCTCCTCTTCTCCAGGCTAAACAACCCCAGTTCCCTCAGCCGCTCCTCATCAGACCTGTGCTCCAGACCCTTCACCAGCCTCGTCGCCCTTCTCTGGACACGCTCCAGCACCTCAATGTCCTTCTTGTGGTGAGGGGCCCAAAACTGAACACAGTATTCGAGGTGCGGCCTCACCAGTGCCGAGTACAGGGGCACGATCACCTCCCTGCTCCTGGTGGCCACACTATTCCTGACACAGGCCAGGATGCCGTTGGCCTTCTTGGCCACCTGGGCACACTGCCGGCTCATGTTCAGCCGGCTGTCGACCAGCACCCCCAGGTCCTTTTCCGCTGGGCAGCTTTCCAGCCACTCTTCCCCAAGCCTGTAGCGTTGCCTGGGGTTGTTGTGACCCAAGTGCAGGACCCGGCACTTGGCCTTGTTGTACCTCATACAATTGGCCTCGGCCCATCGATCCAGCCTGGCCAGATCCCTCTGCAGAGCCTTCCTACCCTCAGGCAGATCAACGCTGCCGCCCAACTTGGTGTCATCTGCAAACTTACTGAGGGTGCACTCGATCCCCTCGTCCAGATCATTGATAAAGATGTTAAACAAGACTGGCCCCAAAACTGAGCCCTGGGGAACACCGGGGTCAGTCAGAAATTTGTCTGAAGTTCACTGCTCATAATTAAAAGGTTCCAATGTAAAACTTCATTTATTCACTCTAGAAACGACTCTACGATTTAGTTAAAAAACATTTTTAGCATGTGCTATGAAGTTACCTGTATATCCAGGCACTGCAGAACAGAGATGGAGAATGTTGCTGTCTTCCCTGTTCCTGACTGTGACCTGAGAAACAGATGTTTGGTGAATACTCTGGATGTCTGGACAAACAATATAGGCAATTTCAATATATTCCACTCCTCTGATCTTTGCTACTCCTTCATTGCAAAGAAGTCAATATTGCCAACAGTGTGTCTGACAAAGTTTCAGCGTGATCTGCAGACAAGCAGCTTTGAGAACGGCAATATCAGGGATAGAGCACTCTGTTTTAGGGTCCCCAGCTCTGGCATGTTTACTCCTTAACAGACCAACATTTTAACTTCCTGCAATTTCTTGTGCATAATTTTTTTTTCTTTTAAAGCAAATGGTAGATAAGTCAATACAATTTGGAAGGCTAGCAATTCCCACTAGTGATCTAGAAAGGATTTTTTTCAGTGGGATGCATATCCTTCTTTGTCTCTAGAGACATAATAGATTTTCTTCTGCTTACTTTTTCCCTTGATTGAGACTGCAGTTGTCTCTATACTTCTCTGGCTTTGCTGGAAAACATTCCCAAGAGCCTCAGAGCCCTATTCATTGAGCACACACAGCATCTTGGCTGAATATTACAGTGACATACCCAAACCTAGTAAGCTTTGACATTACAACAGTCTATGTGCAAGTTCGCCAAGTTCATCCTGTATCGCTCTGATGCGATTTCCCTAATCCTGACAAGCAACAGCCGAGGACCACGGGTGACAGATCTCATGCTCAGCTTCAGGAAGCGAACGTGACTGACAAACCCCCGCCCCCCCCGGGCCCACAACCCCCTCAGGGCCGCGCCGCGAGCAGGCCGCACCCTCGCCCCCCTCGCCGGCAGCCCCACTTACTGGGCGATCACGTCTCTCCCCTTGATGATTTGCTTGATGGCTCTCTGCTGGATGGCCGAGGGCTTCTCAAAACCTGCGGGGGCGGCCGTTGTTACCGTCAGCGGCGGCGGGGCAGCCCCGGAACCGAGCAGGCGGCGCCTTCACCGCGCAGGCGCGCCGCCCCACATCCGGGCGCCGCCACCGACCACGACGACCCTCCCCCCCTTCACACAGCCCCCTTTCCCCGGCCTTCTCCCGTCCCTCCCCTCCTCGCTGCCGCCCGCCGCGCACCGTAGGCGTAGATGCCGCGCAGCAGGTCCTCCCGCAGCCCCATGGTGTCGAAGGTGGGCGTCACGTCCACCTCCTCGCTCGTCTCGAACTCCACCTTCGTCATGTCCTCCTCCTTCATCAGCCGCTTTCGCGCCGAACCGGCCGTCCCGCCAGATCCCGCCGACCCCGACATGGCTGAGGCCTTCCCGCCGCCCTTCCCCTCACAGCACCGGCGATGGCGCCGCCGCCGCCGCCACCAGAGACCGCCCTGCTGCGCATGCGCGGGGCTGTGGGGCAGGCGGGCGGTGCGTGCGCATGCGCGGGGCCGTGGGGCGGGAAGGCGGGCGGTGCGTGGGCATGCGCGGCGAGGGGAGCGGGCGGTGCGTGCGCGTGCGCATGCGCGGCGGCGCGGTGAGTGAGGGCGGGTGGGCGGCGGGGCCGGTGCGGCCTAGGCTTCGGTCACCGCAGGCCCTTGGGGTCGGTGCGGCCTAGGCTTCTGTCACCGTAGGCCCTTGGGCGCCGGGGGGGGGGGCCCCGCGCCGTGCCTACGCCCAAGGGCCTGCACGAGTCTGTGTGGGAGCACCCCCGCCACCTCTCCAGCTGCTGCGGGCTGGCTACCGTCACCTGCGTGGCCTGCTCGCCCGGTGTGAGGCTGTCTCTCCTTCTTAAAAACACCTTGAAAAGGGGAGATGAAGGTGACGCGTGGGGGGATGCGGGTTTGGTTCCCTGCTTAACGTCTTGCTCGAAGATGGCCCCGATCTCTGGTTACGCGGTGACGCGTCCCCCATGGAAAAGCATAAGTTGCTGATTTCTGTATGTGCAGCCTGTCTTGCCCATGTAAAAGCCCAGTGTCCAGACCCAGGAATACCCCAGGCAATTTGCACGAGGAGGATGGGCTGGCTGTCAGACCGTATCACCTCTTCTGCAAGCCCAGGGGTGTCGAATGAAGGTTGGTTTGCAAACCTGAGCTCAGACCAGGCAGTTGAACAAGATTTAGAGGTTCTCAACAAAGGCCAGAGGGGAAGGACCCATGCTTTGCTCTGCCTTTCATCAGCCAACACCCTCTCCATTTCTGGGTCCATGTCATGCCAGCAGCTGGGATCCAGTTTTCACAGAGCTGGATCTCTGTGTTTGGGGCAGAGGGTTTGGGTGTGGGCATGCTGCACCCCATTTTCCTCCATTCCCATCTGGGATTTCAGCAGGATTTGCATCTTCCATCTTTTCCCCTTTTTCTCCTTCTCCTACAATATTTTTTTCATCCTTGAACAGAGGGCAGATTTAACTGTCCTCCCGCCATGGGTACGCTGGATACTTGGCTGATCTCTGAACAAACCCTTAAGCTTTTGTGGGAAAAGGCTCTCTCCTTTGTGAGAGAGTGCTTGGCAGGGCACTATTCTGAGTCCTGAGCTAAAATGTTTGACACGGTAAAATGGAGTTGTTACAAAAACCCAAACATTTCCAGTCCCAGCATGTCTGAGGGTGCCTGAGTGAGTCAGGCTGAGCACTTCACATGGGTTGTTCCCATTCTGGTCGTGAGCAGATGTGTCAGGAGCTGCATGTTTGAGCGGAGCTGGCAGGTTTAGGGTGTGTGACCCCTGCCCTGGGGCAGACTGTGACCGATGCTCTTTCCTCATTTTTCTTATTACAGAGCCTGAAGGCAAACAAAGAGGCTGAAAGTGATAAAGCTCTTGTGAACATGACACTGGAGGCACAAGGTATGACGGCCTCCCTCCTCCCTCTGTGTAACATATTGGCAAGCCATCAGGAGAGGACATGGTACAGATCCTGTGGGATTTGGGGGGGGAATGTAGGAGGGTGGCATGGTGCTGACATGCCTGGATTGAGTTTGTGACAGGGGAGTCATGCTGCTTGGTCCCTGTCATCCTTGTTGTGTCAGTGACATTGGCTGTGCTCTTCCATTGTCCTTACAGGGATGAATACAGGTACAGGAGGCTTGGTCCTCACAGTATTGTTTCACAAATAGTTGTGGGGAGGCTGTTTTTAGGATGGCTGATGCTTGCTGTGTTTTCATCTGGAAGCCTGACCTCGCCTGCAGCTCTCGGCGGGTGCCCAGACCTTCCTTGGACATGGCTGAGGCTCAAGTCCAGGCCCTCCCAGGGGAGGTAGGCGCAGGAGGCGAGGCTTTCCTCAGCCAACGTTTGGCTGAAGGAGGTGAGCAAGGAAAGGCTGGGAGCCAGCTTGTGGAGAGAGGGATGGGCAGTGAGTTCTGGGCAGTGAATCTGTAGAGTCAAAGGAAGTGACTGTCAAAAGTAAGCTTTGCCTCCCCTATACTGCAGGCAGTGGTCCTGAGCTGGCATACCCCAGCACGGCTGCATTTCCCTGGGGACACAGATGGCTTCCATTGGAGAGGAGCTGGCATGTGGTGTCTGACTGAGGCAGGGTTAGGTGGGAAGGGAACTCTGGAGGCATCTGAGCTAGTCCTCCTCACAGCAGGGCTGACTTTCAAGCTAGACCAAGTTCTCAGGGCTTGTCTAAGTCGAGGTTTGAGTATGTCCCAGGATGGAGACCCCACAGCTTCTCTGGGCCTGTCTCAGGGCTGCAGTGCACTCAGGAGGAAGAATTTTTTCCTTATGGCCAGTGGAGGTTTCCCTTGTTGCAACTTATTCCCATTGTATTTTGTCCTTTTGCTGTGTGTCTCTGCAAATAGCCTGCCATTTCCAAAATGAAATTACAGGGCGACTGTATCTCCTCAGGGTCCCAGAGTAGGCATGGGGCTTTAGTCCCCCTTCTCTCCCAAAACTGAAGCAGGATTCAAGTGGGTTTTATACCTGTCTGCATCCACTACTGGGGCTCACATTTCAGACTCCGTGGAGAGGATTTTGTTTCTTTGTGTGTGCATGGAAATCAAGCAGCGTTAATTTTCAAAAAGAGTTTTTTAATTGGGTTCCATTTGCACTGTAAAAAAGATGGGATTTATTTTAAGAAGCTGTTTGGATGCTTTGAGCTGTGTTCCTGCAGCTGGTGAGTTTCTCTTCTCTTGTACTCATTTTTTAGGAACTCAAAGATTGATTCACTAAACTGGAGAAGGATGGAGATGGAAGGGTGAGCTTTGAGGAGTTGCAGTTTGGCTTGTTCTGCCACATGACCACATTTTTCCAAGGTACGTCAATGTCTCTCAAGCAGCCAAGACTGTCAGCACTTCATGGGGTGAGCTAAAAGGCAGAAAGATGTCTTTGTAAAAAGTATCCTGGTTGATGGCTTTGATCTGCAGCTCCTTGGAGGTGCTTTCCATTAACTTTGGGTAAGGAACCATAAGTCATTGCCAATTCCCTACACAGGACGGTTCGTTTGTGTCTGATGTTTCTAAAGCGTCCTGCAGGGAATCCAGACACAAATCCAGCCATCACACTTAGAAAGGTTTCTCTGTCCATTCCCCCACAGAAGGGAGGCTAAGGAATGGGTTCTGCTGAGAACAATTCAGGCCAAGATGTTTTGTTTCACAAGGGGGTGATTTAATAGGCATTAGTTGGGCATCTGAGGGTGGTGACTTGGGGAGAGTTTTCCACTTGTCAGTCAGTTTTTGGGTATGGTCTGGACTTCACCCACTGCATGGTGACCGAAGGGCTCCCTTGGGAGCTGCCTGAGTAGGAGCAAACCCTGTGCAGGTGGAGTGGGATGGTAATACAGAACAACAGAGGGCTGTTCAGCCTCATTTTTTATGGGAGGGAGAGGAATGCATATCCTAGCAGAGGGGAAAGGTTACCCCAATTCACTGGCTTCAGAAGCGCTGACATCTCTGCACCTCTTGTGACTCAGGTTGTCCCCTTTTTAGTGCATGGAGCAAGCTTCATCCAGATTTTCTTTGTTTGATGTAAAATACTTCTTTCTCCTTGATGCTTTTAATTCCAAGGACTGGCAAGGCATTTGCAAATGCTTTTGAAGTAACTGCGCTTTAATCCACTAAGGTAGAAGTGAATAACTGATTACCCTGACAGCCAGGAGAGCTCCAGCCAGGATCCTGAGCAAAACAGCTCCAGAAAAAAAAAAAAAGAAAAGAAAAAAGAATTGTTTCAAGTTCTTTTGGCTTAAGACTTTGAAGTAACGGTTCTCTGAGGAGAACCAGTTCTGTATCAGCTTTCTGGGTTCTGCTTTTTAGTTCAGCTTGGCTGAATCTCATTTACCTTTGAAGCTGACCTCAACCCGATTTTAGCTTCTAGATCAAACAAAATGTTGGCTGGCAGTCCCCATATGACGGTTTCCACAAGACCCTCTGATGCTAAATAACTTTCCATGTTGGTCTTTCTATGGATACTGAGTTTTCATGGGTTTGTAGGGAGACCGAAGAGCATGGTCTGTGCCTGTCATCCTGCTCCTTGTGGCTGCCTTAAAGTCAGCTCAGGACATCTCCCTCCTGGCAGCTGGGGGTTGTTTTTAGAACGTTCTCCAATACTGACAGGGCCCCTGGAGTTTCCTTTCAGTATTGAAAGCTGTCAGTTTTTCTCTGCCAGTTTTGCCCCACTGGCTTACCTCTGCTGCTTTTTTCCTCAGCGTCAGAGGAGAGTGCGCAGGGAAGCAGTCCATCCTTCCGGCCAAGCTGCGTGGGCCCACATCTCTTCCCCAGCGTCGTCAACCGCAATAGATTCGCCAAGCCTGAACTTCCATCTGAGCCCTGGCAGAACTTAGATGAGATCCTCAAGGTCTCTGGTGCTGCCTTGTCCGGTGGTGGTGGGTAAAGTGAGCAGCAAGGCCTTTCAGCAAGCAGCCATCCGGGGTGGAAGAAGCACTTGCAGCCAGATTCATGATGGGGCGGCAGGGTTTGGCCACCCCAGGGCTGGGGACAATCTGGGGTGGATGTGATCTAAGCCTGTCTGTGAGATGGGGGCGGATCTCTGAAAGACTGGAGGGTGGTCAGATGTTGTAACAACGGAAGTCCTTGTTGGCCCTGTTACAAGAGGGAGGAAGTGATTTCAGTCTGTGCTGTCCTTGCAGAGGCTGAGTAGCAGCACGGAGGAGCGGGTGAGCCTGGCAGAGCTGCCTGCAGCTTTGGACAACACACTCATGGTCCCCAGGAGCGGGCTTCAGCATGCAGCTGTCACCTCCTACGGCTACAAACTGCAGTGCCTCAGGTAAGGGCGCTGCTCCCTGTGGGGAGGGCCCTTCTGTGGGGGGCGTGAGATGTCTCTTAATGTACTGCTCACCGTGCCTGCAGGATCCAGGTGAGGCAGATCGCCAGGGAGAGGGACAAGGCGAGGCTGGACTTGGAGAAAGTGGAGAGACGCTGCCTGCAGCTTGGCAGGGAGTTGGACAAGCAGTACGTCGCTCTCGAGCACACCCAGAGCAAGCTCAAGTAGGAGAGGTCCTTTTGGTGGGGCAGGGAAGATGGTTTTCCTGTGGGTGCCTGCAGCCTCTCCCTCCCGTCCCAGTCTCCCTTTATGAATCTCCCACTTGTTTTGCCGTTGTGTCAGTGGCAGAGAAGTCCCTGAAGACCCCCCCCCCCCCCACACGCTATGGTCCCAGCATCCCTCCAACCAAGCACTCATCTCCTGCTTTGTGCATGGTGAGAGGGGGTGTCTGGACCTTGTGCCCATCTGACAACATGCTCCAGGTGCCCCAACCATGCTGCTTTTTTTCCCCAGGGATGTTCAGGCGGAAATAGAGGCAAAAGAGCTGCTTTTGCAGCAAGCAGTCAATCACCAAGTGAAGCTGGAGGCTGATACACAGTACCTCCAGGGCAAAGAGGCCAGCCTGCAAAGGAGACTGAACCACACGATGAAGGTAAGTTAAACTGCCCTGGGTGAAACATCTTCACTTCTTCAGTGGAGGCAAAGCAGAGGTGGTGACAAAGATGGATGGTTTGTGTTGCTCTTGCTGGGAGGGACAGGAGTTTTATGCAGAAAAATCATCAGCCACATCCATACTATTGAATTAAATACAGGGCTTGTTCCCTTGCCATGACTTTATTAAAGCCCCGTGTTTTCTGTTGGGAATGGTTTGGCCCTTGGTAACACCAGAACACCTGGTGACTGAGGCAAAAATTGTGCCAGGGACCATGCCAAAAGCAGAGACGACGGTGTCTGCGTGCCTGGGATTTTCCCAGTGCTCTTCAGTGTAGAAGTGCAGACAGAGATAGCTCAGGACTTGCTGCCTTTCTTGTCTGTGAGGGAAACCATAGTTTTGTGAAGCAGAGGTAGAGATGAGCCTGTGGGGCTGTCTAGCTCTTATTCTGCAAAACCCACTCCTACGTCTGTCCTTTGGAGAGATGAACCAAACCCCAGTCCAAAGCAGGGTCTCCTGTGAGCTGTGCTGCGTTCAGCATGCTGATGTGCCGGTTGTTTTACAGCTTCCTGCTGAAGGCCCGTGGCCGATGAACCCGTCCTGTGATGTGAAGACCCGCAACATCAAGAGAATCTTCTCCCTTTTGTCTGCAGGAGAACACACAGCTGCACAACAAGGTCACGGAGATGGCTGAGAAGCTGGCGGCCTCTGAGAAGCTGGTGTTGGAGCTGCAGAAAGAACTCAACTGCATTGTGAAGGACAAGGTAGCCTTTCTTCCTCTGTTGCGGTTAAATAGGAACTTTTCAGGAACTCATCAAAAGATTGACCCTTTTCTATGAAATCTTGCGTATTTTGGGTCAGTTGTTTATGGATTCCTCCTCTTTGAACTCTCCTGCACATTAATGACAACCTGGAAGGAAAAAATACTGGCTTTTAATTTAGGCCTTTTGAAGTTTGAAAAAAAAAAGGATGAGGAAAGTTTGCAATTGTAGAAAATTCTACAAATCTGCAGTCTTCAAGTGAGAACTTTGGAGTTTGGTTTCCAGAAAAGAAAAGCTTTCTTCTTCACAAGTCTTGACGTAAAGGGTTAGTTTTAGTGTCTTCCACTCCAGCAAGGCACCTGGTAAAACGGGTCTGCGGAAAGAAATGAGTCTGTGATCTTGTTACCCAGTTTGGGAAAGCTAGCCTGCCTGTAGTTTGGTGTCTCTCTCTCATGAAGAAAAATGTTTGTCCTTCTCTTTCTGCATCTGACCCATCCCACAGGTGTCAATAGGAACCCTTCCACTGAATCTATAGGTGTAGTACCATGACTCTGGTGATTTAGTAGAGCTTTTGCCTCTCCATTTGGAGAGGTAGTAATTTCCTTGATGAGAAGTGTTTCTCTGTGCTTGTGCAGCTGGGCCAGATGGAGCCCCACAGCCCAGAGCTCCCGAACCAGAGCGAGTGCTTTGCAGAGATTGTCCTGGAGTACGAGCGGCAGTGCCAGGTATGGGTGGGCAACTCTCCAGCAATGCTGCTGTGAAAATACAGCTCTCAGCAGCATATCTGTTGGGCGCTTTGGAGAGGAAGGGGGCAGCCCTGATCAGAGTGCGGAGAGGGGATCCCTCTTGCCTTGCAGGAGGCAGGACACAGCTGTGCCCCCAGTAAAGCAGCCTGTCTCCTTGCTCCTGCAGCTCTCCACGCGTTGGTTCCCTTGCTGGGATACCGGCAGGGGGGAGTAGGGGTGGGTCGTAAATTCCTCCCTTCCTGCCACCCTGTAGCCACGGGCCATTTTGCTTGGGAACCATGTAGCTCTGTGTATAAGGACAGACCACACTAGGATCTGCTGCATTTCTTCTCGAATGCAAGGAGAAAGCTGTTCTCCTTCTTTGGAAAGCATGTTATCAGCTAAATTCTTCTATCTTTTTGTTTTTCCCTTCCTCCTTCTTGCCCCACTTTTAACAACCCCTACAAAACTTGTTGCTGCTGGACTCTGCTAGAGAGTCAAGGTGAGCCTGTCCAGGTACCTGGTGTGTGTGTTGTGCCTCCTGCGGGGTGCTGTGCTCCTGCCCAGAGCTTTGGGCTCTCTGGGACATGAGCACAGCCTCTGATTCCCTTCTCTGATTAAGACTTGTGTATCTTGCATGTTGTGAGTTGCTTGGGTGCTCTGTGCCTTGGCTTCCGAGTCCTGTGCTTATTGCAGTGCCCATTTGTTTCCGAGTGCTATGTGTGACTGGGGAATACCACTGAGCAGAGGCGGTGACTTATCAAATCCCCCCAGCAGGGTCTGAAATCTGCATTTTCAGCAAAGCCTTTTCATGTGATGCAGCAGACAGCCCCTCTTGAAGCTGTAATTAAAGGCAAACATGGTGGAGCACTCTCCAGTGCAGCATTGCTCCAGGTGGCACCAGAGGGTTGAAGATGCTTGGTGCTGCAGTTTTTCCTCCCAGTGAGCAGCCCCAGAGTTGTCCATATGAATGCTGATAGATGGAGAGGTTCGGCCTTTGGGCTTCCATCTGCCCCTGTGAAGGCACTCACTCGGGTTTATCCTTTACCCTTGTTCAATGCTGTCAGCCCCCCTCCTCCTCTGCTCTCCTGTTCAGAACGGAGATCAACCAAACTGGGTTTGCATTTGTCTAGATCTGCTCAATAATATTTACTAATTGGGATCTTTGGAAGTACCCCAGTTCATAGTCTCTTGCAGCCCATTTGTTTCCTGGGTGGCAGCATATGGGATATAATTTGACGTCTGCTCAAAGTGGACAGTCCAGAGGGAGGCAGGATGCCTTGTACGCTGTTGCTTCCAGTATGGGATGGAGGGTGTGAAGTGAAACAAGCAGTTGTCCAGCTCCAGACACCCTCATGGAGGTGGCTCATTGCACTGCTGTGGTGGCTCAGAGCGTGTTCAGCCGTGGGACTCCTTGCTGCAGGCTAATGTTGGCACCGAGATGGGATAAACTCCTGTGCTGGCCTCTGAGGGTGTCTCTGTGCTAAGCAGGCAGCAGGACCTTCCCGTGGGATCAGCACCTTCTTGCCTCACTTTATTCCTTCTGCAACCTAGAAATGTTCCCTTCCAGAGCCCTGTGGGACTTGCTTCACYGTAAATCCTGCTGTTGCTTTGTCTGCTTAGAGTAGTGATTGTTGGCTAGCCCAGATGCTGACAGGAGTGTTTTGAGGATGTAAATGCAAACCTCTGGGCTGTGTGAGGGATCATACTGAGATCACGGTGTTTCTTATGTATTGGTCGCTAGCAATGGTTTTGTTTAGGTCAGGAGGGGTCTCAGGAGGTCCAACCCTGGACAATACCTGGGCARAAGCCCCTGGTATTGTGTGCTTTTGCATGTGGGGGCAGTTGCTTGTGGCTCTTCATGCTTTACAGTGTCTAATAATGGTTCTTGTAATAGTGGTCGCAGTAATCTGGGCTTGTATTTCTTCTCTGTCTCTTCCAAAATCTCTCACCTCTGCCTCTTTGGGACGGAAGAAAATCCCTCTGCCTTATTCTCTGACTGTGCTGGTGAGGGGGCTCTGCTCTTCGTGCTACAAGAGACCCTGAGTACTCGTGGCTGCTGGGAGCTGTGGGTGCTTGGCCACCTGCAGCCGTGGGGAGCCACATCGTGACCAGTCTCTGCTTCAGGTGCTGTGGGACCAGAACGGAGTGCTGCGGAGGGAGTTGGAAAGGCTGCGTCTCCAGCTACAGGAAAGCAGGGCTGAGAGAGGGCTACCAGCAGGAGGTAAAATGCAGGAGGGTTTGGTGCCTCTCCATCTTCTCAGCAAGAACAAGGTTCCCTCTGGATCGGAGTTTTCCATGGGCATGTGGGGCAGCTTGTTGTGCCTGAGCTGCTGCTCCCAGTTCTGGCACTGGGCAGCCACAGGAGGGAAGAAGGGGGTGATGGGTGGTGAGGAGGAGCGAGATGGAGGGAAGGAGACTCTTCCAACTTGAGAGCTGATGATGGTGACCTGTGGACTAGGCAGCTGGGAGTGAACAGGCAGATTTTCACTGTTGAGGATGTTGAGGAAACACAATATAATAAAGAGGAAGTAGCCCCAAACTGTGGGTTGGGAGATTCAGGTTGAGCGTTAGGAAAAAACTTCTGGCCCAGAGGGGTGATGCAGCGCTGGGACTGGTTGCCAGGTAGATGGGGGATCTGCATCTTTTGGGGTTGTATGGACTTAACTCGATGAAGCTGCGGCTGTCCTGATCAGGTCAGCCAGGCCTGTCCTGTCTTGTAGGCCTGTCCTCACAGAGCTCCTTTCTGCCAGTGTGCCGCTCTCCCAGCCCTCTGGTTCCCACTTCTGCGTGCACAGAGATGTCACTCTCAATGGAGCAGCTCCAAAAGCAGCTGCAGGACCTGAAGGTGCAGCTGGAAACCAAGGTAGGGGGGGTGCGAGTAGATGTCCTGATCTCTTGGCACAACTGCTTGGTAAGCACCCTGCTACAGCATGGCTGATGGGGCATCTGCTCCAGGAGGGTTGCTGGAGAGTTCAAGCTGGGGAGCAGGATGATACCTCGTCTCTCTGCTGGGGTTATTGCATGTGCTTCCCCAGCCCATCTTAGCTGGTAGGAGGGTTTGGAGCCCTCACTGGCTGGCTTTGTGGAAATCTCCGTCACCTTGCAAAATGCTTGTGTGGGTCTTGCTCCTTATGGGGAACCGGAGTTTAACTCTACTCAATGTTGCTGTTGCAGTAAAACCAGCGACAGGACCAAGAGGAGGAGCAGCCACGTGTCTCCTGAGGGCATGGGGGGGTATCAGAGCCCTGTCTCCCTGGGCTTGCAGCACACTTTTAACCTGCTTGCCCTAAGGTGACAGTGTGAGCCCAGCCCTCCCTTTAGACAGCAGTGAGCGCTCATGCGAGAGGCCTCAGTTTCCACCTTCACTCCTCCTTTTGCCGCCTAACTGAGAGCTCGGGGATGCTTGCTGGGTTTCCATTGCAGCACTGCAAGAGTAAATCCTAAATTGCCACACAGGTGACGAACAGTTCAATGAGCACAAAGCTGCCTGCAGTTCTTCGGCCTGCTTCACAGTCCTGCCTTTGTGATCATCAAATCCTGGGGTTTCTAGCGTTTACAGGGGAGCCGTGGGGAGCAGCAGCTACTCACCACCACGTCTTGGACAAAGAACCACTCTGTGGGGTGCAGGAAGGATAGGAGGAGCAGCGGTGGATGATGCCCTGGCCTCTCCCTTCTCTTTGGGGTCCCTTGCAAACAAGGAGAAAGGGGAGAACTGGGCTGCTTGCTGGGAGGAGCTGGGACCCACTGATATCTGCTTGTTAGAGGCTGCTGTGTGAGACTGATTATTGCCCTAAGTTCAGTAGGGACCGGAACTGCCTGAAGAGTGTCCCCCGTTGAGAGGGACCAATAAATTGATCTGAGTCAGAGCTATTGGAGGAAGGGGAGCTCTTGGGAGCATGGTGCTAATATCCAAATCCTGTCTCCTCCCAACAGGTAAACTATTACGAGGAGGAAATCGAGTTAATGAGGAAAAACTTTGAGAGAGAGAGGAAGGACAGTGAGGAAAGCTTCAAGGCTGAGATGCTCAAGATGGAAGACCAGAAAAGAGACCTGGAAGAAACAGTTGCAAAATACTGGGCTGTAATTGATAGCCTGAAAGAGCAAAAATGTGTGTGGAGCCTGGAGCTGGAGGAGAGGTTTGAGATGGAGCAGGCCAGGGTGGGACAACAGCACACCAAAGACATTTACCATCCAGGGCAGCAACTGGACCAGGAGGGAGAAGAGCTGAGGACGCAGCGCAGGGACAGAGAGAGCCTGAGGTCTGGCACTGTTCTTTTTCTGGGGCTATGCGGGAGACTACGCGTGCATCCCCTGCTCATACCAGAGTAGGTTGGGCTGATTTCACACAGAGCTGCTTTAATTTGGAAGAAAATCTGGGCAGTATTGCAGGGCTGCAGCTTTTCGAAGTGAGACGTCTAAACTCCCCTTACATGAGTGCTTTCATTTCAAGATTTTAAGTTTCCCTGCATGTTCTACAAGCTTGTGTCAGAGGCAGTGCCCAGCAAAGATAGTATCTCAAAACAGAAATAAGAGAGCTTTCATCAGTGTTTTCTTATTCTCTCTCTCTTTCTTGGTCCTTCGGCAAACCTGTCTCTACTTGCTAGACCATCACAACCTGCTGTCTTAAAAGCAGCAAAAAATGGCTTAAATTTCTCTGTATAGCCAAAACAGACTGGCTTGTGGGAGAGTAAGGTTGTCACTAAATGGCTGTTCATCTTCCCTTCCTGTGCTTGTGGTGCCAGTTCTGCAACCCCCCCAGGGGCCAGAATGGCCTTGCAGAGGAGACTGGAGAGGAATTGGACAGGACACTGTTGCCTGTCCATGCCTGCCCCCTCCTGCTTCCCAGCACACCCCACCACTGCCCCCAGGCTTTCCTCCTGCCTCTTCCCTGCTGTGCTCCCTCTCGTCAAGAGCAGAGTCCTCTTCAGCAATACGGAAGCGGAGGATTTTGCTAGGTCATTATCCTCATTTTAGGGCTGAGGAGCTGAGGGCTGGGTAGGMGTGGGAGAAAGGAGATGACTTGGCTGAAGCCTGTGGCAGACCAGGGGAACAAACCCAAAGAACAGGAATACAAGGCATTTGAGCTGTGTTACCATCTCTGGTGAATGGTAGAGGGACTGGCGGTAGTGGGGAGCTTTCAGAGTTGTTGGAAACCATCTGATGAATGAGTCTTTGAGAAGCGCTGAATGGTGTGGGAACTTTCTGTAACGTTTAAGTAATTGCAGTGACTTTGCAACCTAAAGAAAACTTTGCATTGCCTCTCCAGCAAACCCAGAGAAAACTTTGTATTGCCTCTCCAGCAAAAGTACGTTCTGAGGCTGGCTGAGCTTTTCAAGCTGTGTTATAAAATCCGGGTCAGCAAAATGGTTTTTTGTCTTTAGGAAAGATGCAGAGGTTGAGCATAATCAGGAGCTGTCATGGAGTGAATGCCAGCGTCAGGACAGCTGTAAGGCTTTGTTGCAGCAACATCGGTGTGAGAGGAGGCGATTTCCCAATGATAAAGGCTCCAAGGGGAGACCTTTAAGAGCAGCAGGCCCAGGAGAGGCAGCAGTGGAAGTGGAAGGAAAAGGACGTGATCTCTGTATGGAATGAGAGGTAGCTAAAGTTGGGAGAGAAGGTTAATGAGGAACAAGTAAAGATGTGTGAGATGCTGGCTGTTGAGAAGAAAAAGAGAAAAAAAAGCACCAGGATGAAATGGGAATAATGCAGAGATCATGGGGCTGAGGGCTCTGCTGTTGGAAGGGACAAGGTGTCTGGAGAGCTGCCCTCTGGGGGGGAAGGAGCAAGTCCCCAAGACTCAGATGAGCAGGTAGACCCAAATCTCCTGTTGCAACCTCAGCACTGAAGGAACAGAGAAGAAATGAAAAATTGTGTGATGGATGGACCAGTGCAGACAGTGCAGATGTCTGTTGCAGCGAATGGCCTGCTCAGTCTAGAAGCTGGAGCCAAAGCTGAAAGCATTTGTCAAGGAGACATGAAATCTTGATAAACAAGGGGATGTGCTTGAGAAGGAGGCAGAGAGAGTAAAGTTAAATGGTTTGCCTCCACACAGCAGACACAGCAGCATGTCAGGACATAGACAGACTTGATCTGGAGGGCAAGAAGAGGAAAAAAAAGCCCTGGGAGACAGAGTGGTACAGCAACATAGGAGGAAACATGACATTCAGGCTGTCAAAATGGAGCTGGAAAGGGAAAGGAACAGGGTGAAACTGGAGCTGATGCAGCTCAAACATATCTTGCACTGGCTGGAAAAGGAACCCAGAGCTCAAGAGAGTGGCAGGTTTGAGCACAAAGGCAGTTTGCAGAACTAACACAGTGCTGCCGCTGCAAAAAAAGCGGGTGCCTTGTGAAACACAAGGCTGCTTAACAACATGATGGTCCAAGACACTCTAACAGCAGCTTTGTTCTCTCTTGACACTCTATAACAGCAACTGTGTTCTCTCTTGACACCCTATAACAGCAGCTATGTTCTGTCTTGCTGTTCCCCGCATGTCTTTTACTAACCATGGGAGTGTGGTCAGAGAGCTGGGATGTGCTCACGTGGCTGTGGCTGACTACGCGCTCGTCTCCTCTGCTTCGTACAGCTGTACGTGGGTGTTGAAGATGCCACAGGAAGCACAGCGTGTGAATCCTGATGTAAAACTGACTCAGAAAGCAGCTGCTGTGAGGAGCATCCTGCCAAGTAGGGGGAGCAAACACCACACAGCCCATGCACTAGTACTCTCGCTTGCTCGCTTGGAGAAGAGAGGAAGAACTTCCCCACTCAGCTCCTCTGCCTCCCACATGCAGTGCCACTGTCCGGCCCTGCCCGGATGGACAGTCCGTTCTCCTGCGCTCTGCCCTGAGGAATTTGGGTCCTGTGTGGACCTGGGGTTTAGCAGTAGCTATTGGATAGGACTGTTTAACACAGGACTGAGCTTCCTTCCCCCAAGTGCCAGTATTCATGGCCTCATGGGAGACCGGGAGTACCGGTAAGAGTGGAAGGATAATGAGGCAGAGAGGCTACCTTGGATTTGGGGTCGTAGCTGTTGTGTCCAGCACTGTAAAATCACAGAGGCCTCACAAGCAAGCTGACTTCTCCAGACGTGGCTCTACTGCAGTTGAGGGGTTGGGCTCACCACCTGGTTATCCTGTAATGAAGCCTCGGTGTGTCTTCATGAGCCAAATCACTTTGTTTCCACTCCTTGGCAGGCCTGCAAAATAATTTCAGCCAGCTGGAAGCCACACAAATTCCGGGTCTGCTGCTATTTGTCCTTATTCCCCTTTATTTCCCTTCCCTTGAAGACCTGTTCCTTCTCTACCAATGTCTCTTGATTGTCCCCACATGTTTTGTGTGAGTTATTGGATGGTTGTTTCTCAGATTTCTTTAGTTCTTGCTGTCCTTGCAAACCAAATGGGAATAGAGCAGGGAGCCAGCATAAGATGCCAAGAGTAAACTGGGCTTTTGCATGGTTTTCTCACTCTGCTGTCTCTCCCTGCAGGGGAGAGCTGTGCCAGCTGCTGGAGGAGAACAGCTTGCTGAAGAGTCAACTTGGGAGACTCCAGCAAGAGCTGAGGCTAGCAAAGGAGAAGGGCAGTGAGCACGATAAGTAAGAGAGGAGCCAGCTGTGGGAGGCTGGCAAATGGGTGGATAGCTAATGCTTGTAAAAGGAACAGCCAGTCAGGTGCATTTACCAGATTTCAGCTGGCTCAACCTGCCTTWTGTTTTCTTGTTTCTGAGCAAGCCAGCCCTCACACTCTTCGCTCCACGCAAAAGCAGCCAGTGCTGGGACAGGCTTGGGCAGGCCAGAGCACAGGGTCTGGAGCTGGGTTTGGGGAAGGCTGTGGGGATGGGTATGCTGAGGGAGGAAAGGATGGGCTGCTTCGCTACACAAACCTTTTGGCCAGTGGCCTGCTGCTGCCTCAGGAAGCTTGAGATAGGTACTGGGGTCACCCACTGAGCCATAAATCCAAGGAGAGCCAGGTTTCTGGTGCGGATGGTCCCAAGAGTCTGCTAAGCTGGCTCTGCCACTGTTCTTCATCCCCTCATTTTTAGGCCCCTGACAATGTTGCAAGACTTTGGATGTYCCCAGCTGTCTGCCCTGGGCTGGGCTGAGTCACCTGTTGGGGCAGAGACACCTGACCCACTCCTGAATCAATTCAGGACCATATCCATTTTGGCCTGGCTTTGCTTTCTGTTGCAGGCCAAAACCAGATGTGTGGCTCCCCGAAACGGGGCCCTTCTCTGGGGGGCCGTGGTTTGCTGCTCTCTGGCCTAAAGCTGATCGTATCCCTCTCCCCGACAGGAAGTACGTGAGCGAGCTGGGCAGAGAGAAGGTGGAGGAGCTGGCTGAAATAGCGGAGTTAACAGCATTGGTAAGAAGCCGTTAACACTAACTGACAGGCTCTTGGCTGAAGGATTTAGGAGGACAAAAACTGCACATGCTTATAGAGGAGAATGGGGACGTTTGTTTTAAACATTCAAACCCAGTCTTGCTTTGAAGAACCAGCTTCATTTTATAGCTTGTCAAGCAGGGAAAACTTGTGTGACAAAAGCCTGTGAAGGTCTTGCAGAAGGGAAGGTGTTACCACAAAATCTCTAATGAGGTTGACTTGCACTCTTTCTCCCAGAGATTTTGCTCACTCCCAGTCTCAAACCCACGTGCTCACAAGGCCATGGACCTGTGTGCACACAAGGCCTGGCCAGGATTGCTTGTGCGCAACATGGACGAGGGTTGCAGGCTGTTAGTTCCTCACCCTGTTCCTGGGATTCCTCATGACTGGGAACCACAACCTGTTTTTTGGACGTCTTTTATACTCTTCGGGGCCGTAAGCTGCAGCAGGGTGGCCTTTGCTGGCCCTTGCTGGCTTCAGCTTCCATTAACCTTCAGCCACAAACCTGCTGCCCATTGTCTGCTTATCCTCCTTTGGAGGAAAGCTGTGTTGGTTGCCCATTTTCCTGGGAGGCCAGCAGAGGAATGGGATGTGGGGTGTGTTGCCGCCCTGCTTTTAGAGGCAGGCTTTCTGCTGACATGTTATCCATGCTGTGGTCTGGTCAGAGCACGGGCCAGAAACTGCACCTTGCTCAGCATTACTGCTGGGGACGGTGGCCTAGGAGCAACGTCTGGGGGATGATGCCCTTTASCGTCGATGCGGGCTGCTCTTGTAGTCCTTACTCTGCTCTTTCATCTGGTACTTTCACACGTGCAGATGGACACGTCTCCATTCATACTGTATTCTTACAAATCTTAATATTTCTGTTACACATCTGTACAGTTGCCCCCACCCACCACCACTTTCCCTAGTAACCTCCTCCAGGCCTGTCATCTGTGCGGGTTTTCTTACAYGGGAATGCTGTGCTTGAACTCAGCTGCTGGGCTGTGGTCAGGCTGGGAAATGAGGGCACCCACAGCGGTATTCCTGGCTGGGAACCCAGCAGGGACAGCGTGGGACAGGTTAATCTTTCTCTGTTGCCTCTCTTCCCACCCCAAACCTCTGTGCATGAATTGKTTTTTTTTTCCTCAACCTTTTCTAGAGTGAGAAGAGCAAGGGGGAGGTCTCCCACCTGAATGTCAAGATGCATCAGCTGGGCCGTGAACTCACTGAGCACAAGGCCGGCCACGGTGCTGGCCCTGGCACTGTCCAGCTGCAGAGCCAGAGGCTTGCAGAGCCTGAGTGGCTAGGAGGAGCAGAGACAGCCACAAGGCTGGAGCACCACCAGCAGCATGCAGCATGTTGGATGGAGACGGAGCTGCTCCGACAGCAGCTCAGGGCCTCGCAGGAGAAGGTGGGTGTCATTCAGTTGGTGGCAGGCTGCTGAGTGGTCCCTGTGGTGTTGGTATTGCCCTGCTTGGGGCTGTGTTGGACACCTTCCCCAGGCAGAAAAGACTATCCTCTTCCTCTTTGTGGGGGACAAAGGACTTGCCCTCCCACTCAGATATGTCTGAAGCCAGTTCAGGTGCAGCTTGGGACAGGTCCTTGCTCGCAGCTGCCCCTGTGGTGTTCCCTCTGTCCTTGTCCTGTGYAGGCTGGCTGGGCAGAGGAGACATGGCTCAGCTGACAGAGGAGCTAGAGGAGTGGCAGGGATGACAGGGGCTAGGCAGGCCATGTCAGGGGAGGGAAATGAGGTAATCAGAGCAGGGGAACAAGGACCACTAGGATGGTGAGAAACGTCCGAATGTGTTAATATCCCTCTCCTGCCTTCT
This sequence comes from Oceanodroma leucorhoa, assembly GCA_030449065.1. NCBI lineage: Eukaryota > Metazoa > Chordata > Aves > Procellariiformes > Oceanodroma > Oceanodroma leucorhoa. The sequence goes on along the minus strand of JASVER010000222.1, from coordinate 456,167 downwards.
ACCCTGGGAACAGGCTCTGGCTTTCCAGAGTAGAGCTTGCTCATGCCAGCCACCCCTAGTTAGCCTTAGGGCAAAGCTGGAGCAGGCCTGCTTCCCAGKACTGGGTTTTGCCCTTTGCTGGTGGCAGGAAGCAGAGGACGTAGTACAGGCAGGGACTGAAGCCCAGCTTGCCTGGGATGTATCTAAGAACAAACCCAGGTGAGCAGCCCCCTCTGCCTCCTGCCGTTGCGGCCCTTGGTGCTAGGACTCCCTCCCAGAGGATCCCTCCAGCAACTCCTGCTCCTCGCTGCTCAGCAAGGGGAGCATCTCTCAGCAGGGGGCCCTTGTTTCTCCTCCTCCAGCTCTCAGTGCTCTCCATCCCTGGCTTTGTAGGCTGCCCAGMAAGCACCACTCCCATGGTCTTGCTGCTCTGCTGTGGCCATGCTGGCATGAGAGCYGAGGCGGGGGCTGAGGGTGCTTCCTAACCTCTCCCCTCACCTGCAGCACACCTTGGGCCTGTCCCATTGGTGGCACAAAGCTGTAACCAGCTATTGGCCTTTCTGTGTTACAGCTCTTAGAAGCCAGAGCAAGCCTGAGCCTGGCCCAGACTCGGCATGCTCTGCAGTTGCAGCAGGCCAAGGCCCAGATGAACAACATGGTGACAAAGAAACAGTTTGAGCAGCTGCAAACCAGYTTGAGAGAGGAACAGTGCAAGGCTCAGCAGCTCCAGGAAAACCTCCACCGGCAGGCTGAGCAGACGTGCAGGCAGCTGGTCAGGACCCAGGTAAGCAGGGAATTGCAGCAACTCAGTCAAGGATACTGGGGAGGGAGTGCTGCYAGCCTGGAAGGCAGCTGTGGTTGAAGCCACCAGAGGTTTGGGTGGAAGATGCTATATATCAAGAGCCCACGTGGAAAATGCACTTGATCTTCACATTCAATTTTCATTGCAATTTTCATTCCTCATGAACCCAGTTACTGCCCTACACTCAAACAGGAGCCCTCCCTACTCTAATCCACCTACCCCAGACCAGATACCTTGTGCCGAGAGGAGCAGGAGTTATCCAGGGAGACACTGTGTTGGCTGAGGCTGGGGAAAGAAAGTTTGAGCCCTCTATGTGGAGATGTAGCCTGCACAGAGCAGGGTGGTTTTATCTCTAGGGCACTGGGCAACAAGGCGTTGGGTTTTTGTGAGTTTGTCCCTTGTTTTAGGACACTGTGATTCAGTTGAACTAACCTGGGCAAAGATGGAGCAAATTATAACCCTAAGGAATTAAAATGAGCAGACACAAAAACTGCATACAAGGAAACTGTCTTTCTCCCTGGGCTTTTCTGGACACGGTTGAGAGAGGAGAGGCCATTGGCTTGTTTTTGTAGAAAACATTGCTGGGAAAGCTGTGCCTTGTCTTAAAACCGGTTGGTGCTGACCTAGGGCAGGTAGTACTGCTCTAGACACTTGTCCCACTGCTCTTTGCATCCTCCACTACCTCCGCTGATCCCCCCACACTCTCCTTCAGGGAGTGTGAAGGTCTGTGAGCGGGGCCCTTGGGAAATGCATGGTCCAGGATTGCCAGGGGCCAGGTGAGTGCTGGGACAACCCAACGTTATGCTTTGTTGCCCACTGCAGGAGGAACACGAGCATCTGCTGCAGGCAGCTGTGGAGCAGGCAGAGGGGCTGGAGCACAACCTGAGGAGCGCTGAAGCTGTGCTGGCAGAGAGGGCRGCTCAGCTCAAAGACGCCCAGGTGAGTGCAAGAGGGGTTAGTGCTGCATGTCCCTGCCTGGCTGGGACCCCTGTGTGGGGATGCTGAACCTTAAGCCTCCCGTCCCTGCTGTAGGCCCAACTCTCCAGGAACAAACTGCTGATTGAAGACCTCCGTGAGGAGAACAGGGGGTTTGCAATGGCCCTGCAGGCAGCTGAGCTGAAGCAGAAGAGCACCGAGGAGAAGAATCAGCTGTTGGAGGAACAAGCCTTAGCTCTGAAGCAGCTCATCGGAAAAATCACGCCAGCATCTCTGAGCGGGTGATGGGGCACCTGCTGTGGCAGTCCTGCCCCTGGTCCTGGCCAGGGTTTGTYAGGTGCAGAAGGGGAGGTGTGGCTGGGTTGGGAAATCAGCCTTGTCCTCCCTGGTCTCGCCAGGATTTTCCTGGGTAGAAAGCAGAAAACAGAGAAGCCAGACAGAGTCCTTTAAGGAAATTTGTCCTGTGGATAGCTGAATTTTCCTGCCGAAAGCACCAGCTTTGGTGCCTTTCTCAGTGGCAGTGTGCTGTTGTAGGTCAGGTCTGTCTYGGGGCAGCCGTCCCACAGGAGCTGCCTGCACTCTGGCAGCATGTTTGGTGGTGGTGCAGATGCTCCCTCTCTGCGGAGGGTTGCTGTTGTGGCCACWCTGTTACATCTGGAAAGCCAGGGCAGGAGGGCTTGCAGGTTCCTGCCTCTGGCTCACTCCAAGCAGAAAAGCTGTGTTGTGGCATTAAAATGTTTGCAGTATTACAGCACCTCCTGCCATCTCCAGTCTGCTCTGTATTTCAGTAGCCTCCCCCAACTGTTGCTGAACTTTTATTCCCTACAGCTCCTCTTGGGCTCTAGGAGACTCTGGCCCTCCTCAAGCTTGAGCGTAGGATCCAAACCAACCTGTTGCCGGATTGTTGCCTCTGCGGTGAGCAGGACAGAGGGGCTGAGGGAAGAGCTGCCTTTCAATTTGAGCCTCCAAGGCTTGGGATAGGGTTGGTGACCCATACTCAGCACTGCACTTCTTCAAAGACCAGGAGACATGGTAAGTAAACTGCGTCATCTTGCCTTCCATGTTGGCCTTCACACACTGGCAGTGAGTGCTGCTCTTGCCAAAATAAGTTATCTAACAGGCCACAAAGCCAAGCATTCACATCAGCAAATACCAAATTTATTGATCTGCCCAGGGCATTACCCTCTTCATGGAGGATGCATCGTTGTCGCGGTGCCCCTGCCTTGCTCTGTTCAGAGCAGAGGGTATTTACATGGGGGCTGTGGTTGCCACTAGCTGTGAAAGGACTTCTAGGATTTTGGGGACTATGGAGACTACTGTACAAGAGAGACTAGACAAGCCTGACTGGATCAGAGTAGCAAAGCAGAGGCTGGACAAAGTCAATACAAAGAAGAGGGCTTAAAAATAGCTCAAGCTGTTGTCGGTTCAAGAACAAAAGGGGATAAATTGGCTGTGAGCTAAAACTCAGCCACTGCTTTTAAGTCCCAGCCTGCCAGGGCAGAGGGGTTCCCCAGCCATGGGACAGTGCCAGGAGATGGCTGGAGGCTGTGACTGAGGCAGTATCCTTGGTTTAGGCATGCTTTTTCTGACCTGGTGGGTGACAGCTGAGACTCCTCTTTGTTTGCCTTGGGGGCAGCCCTGATGACATGGGACATGAGGGAAGCTGGGCTATTAGAAGGAGGGAAGCCCCACAGAGGGTGTGGGCTAGCTCAGGGAGGTTCCTTGGCTGGGGCTGGGAGAGCGATGCAGTAACACCCCGGGCACGTATCCTGTTCCTGTATTCTTCCCTAAGTATTTGCTTTTTGGCTCCTGTCAGAGATGCAGGCTAGGCAAACCTCTAGTCTTACCTAGGGCTTATGTTTTTGGAAGTGTTCTCTCTCAGCCACTACTCAAGAGCAAGCAGCTCCATTAGGAAAACCAGACCGGGAAAGCAGATCTTCAGCCTTGCTCTGTTTTTATGCTAATTGGAATCCTTAAAACCCTCTGCTCCCTTTCCCACCCCTACTCAAAATAGTCCCTAGGCTCTGCCAGACCAGTGGTCTGGGGAAGGAGGCTCTTCATAGAGGGACAGAGGCACAGCCGAAGTGTGCTGGGAGATACCTTGGCCAGGCCCATGACCCAGACTGCAGTGCTCATTGACTCAGCGCCTTAAGAAACAACATTTATAGGCYGCTGATAGGAGAGGCGGCTTCGCGTCTAATCCTAGAAAGAAGCTCGTGCAGCCTCATCTGACACTTGGAGGAGCAGCTCCACTGAGACACCTCAATAACCAGTTGAGCATCACCCTGCAGGGTCAAGATGGGTTGGGTCAGAGAGCCAGGTCAGAGTGTGTAACAAACACAATGTTAACTCTTGAAAAACACTAAATTGGAGGCTGAAACAGTTCTTTATTTTGCAACCATGGAGCTGTCCTGGCTTCCGGAGCCCAGCCGGTTGGTCTCTTACTCCCAGATGCACAGAGTGAACAAAACTGCTCCAAACAAAAATGCATTCACAAAACCTGCTTGTAACTGTGGGGTGTGGATAACACCCCTTCCCCATCCCCCCACCCCCACCTGCAATGCCACCCCCCACTACGCTGGATTCCCAGGATCGCTACATTACCAGTATGCACCCTTTGGTCATGAAGAGCTGGCCAATGTGGTTTGCATACTTYATAAACTCAGGGCTGATCTTCATGTCAGGTATCAAAGGCCATTAAGAGGAGTGGCAGGGTGCCCGCTGCAGAAATGCTGAGGTGACTGAAGTCCTGCACACACCAGAGTTCAGTCCCCGTTGTGGGCAGGCCACCAAGCAAGGGTTGTCCCTCCTGTCCTGCACGCTTACGACAGAATGTGCTCAAGGACTCCTTGTCTGATTAACTGCTCGCATTTCCAGCGGGGTAGAAAGTGCTGCACAGAAACACAGACAAACTTCCCCTGCAAYCCAGGCAGACTGGATTTGTGCTCCACACAACCAGCTCTCTTGTGCTGTATGCCGGCTGCATCGTGGTCCCAGATCAGGCAGAGCTGAACTGCAGTCSTGGGCCACGCAGACAGCTTGCAGCACGTGCAAGGAGCCGTGTGTGCAGGAACTGTGACATGCTGCGAAGCAGGGATAAGCAGGGGGATGTCGTAGGAGTGAAAGGGAAGGAAGAGAACAGACCACACTCTCTTGTCACAGGTACCTGGCTATTCTTCTTCAACAGGACGGTGGTACCATCATCGATCTCAAATTCTCCATAGTCTCTCAAACACCGCACCTGCAAAACAGAAATGCAGTTCTCAGATCATCAGATCTCCCATAGAAAACACTAGACATCACTGCTGACTTACAACACATGCCCCAGAACTGTAAGTGTGGACACATTCCTACCCGCCTGCTGGAGCCTCAATATAGAGCAGACCTGGAAATGCAGAACTGGACTGACCCCATGGTCTGTGGGCTCCACCTGACGTTCTCTTCCTGCCTCTGCCTGGAGCAGGAAGCACCAGCGAGCAGACCAGMCCAGCCCTCCACAAAGACTAGAGGAAGAGCAGCACAAGAGACAGGGTCTGGGGAACAGCRGCAGCGTTTCCAGGGAACCTCCCCACACACATACCAGAAAATGCCAATCTGTTAACAGTGAAACTGTCTTAAGGAGCAAGGTTGATTGTCACTACATATTCTTTGGAAGAGAACATCAGAACAGAGCACTTCAGCTACTGACTCTGATTTCTCACATGCTCTTGCTTTGTTGTATCAATTGTATAAAATGATTTATAAAATAACAACAAAGAAAACTAGTTAACAGTCCTTTACGTGGGAACAAGGTTTCTAGTTGATCTGAGAGTTGGTTAAGTTTCTGCAAAATGCTGCAAAAACTTCTCACTGGGATTCATACCACTCACCCCACCACACCAATTCCCGGCGGACTAGAAACGCCATCTTTCAACATACTTTGAGCCCTCAGTAGAAGAGGGAGTAAAACGCTGGCAGGCAGAGTGTAAAGAGTAAAATGTAGAAGCTTATGGAAACTTTGGTGCTCTCAAAGGCTTTGCTCAATGACTTGGGCTGGGGGTGAAATTCTCTAAAAAAAGGTGGTTGGGCAAAATGTTTGTTCACACAGAGAAACCACCAATCTTGCACTTACCTCGATGTACAGGCTTTTAGGAGGTTTTATGTCCTGTGTAAGGTCCAGCCCCTCCTCTCCTCCTACTGACCTCATGTAGGTAGCCAGAGACTTTTTGTACCGATTGAACCACTCCACCTGTGGACATTAACAACAATCCCTCAGGCAAAGCCAAACAGCTAATGCTCAAAGACAGGTCCCTGATGCGTGAGATCGGGTTTATTTGTGCTGTCAGACCACTGTTCCCAAGCATGGTCACACCAGCCAAAGGTGAACGCAAGCTCTTCTAAAGGGAAAAGGGGAAAACTACCCCAGAGGCAGAGCAATCTAGATTCAGGGTAGGTCACATGCTGCTGATGTTAGCAGCTCTGTACATTGGTCTAGAGATGGCATTTGAGAGCAGCAAGTGAAGACTTAGTTCTGCTGGCTGTGAGTCTGATCTAGTGAAGACCACCTGATCCTTAGAAGTGCCAAAGTATCACCTGCACCTTTGGGACTGTACCCATAGACAATGAATAAACAAATCAGTATTTACAGAAGGGCACATTAAGTGTCATGTTTATAGYGGGGGAAGAGAAGTCTACCCTATTTTGACTCTACTAAATAGATAATCCATCAGGAGGAATAAGGGGAAAGGGAAGAAGAGCTGAAGACAAGGCTGACTCACTTCCTCAGCTGACATGTGAAACTGGATGGTGTTTGGCAGGACGCTGCCATACTCCCACCTTAGTGCGCGGATCCGCAGCAACCGGTCGTACCTGGGGGAAGAAACACGGGGCAAAACCAGCATCTTTGCTGAGGCGAGTGCTGGCAATATCCCCTGGCAACACCCATGGCCCCGTCTGCCCTCAAAGCAGAGAGCAAAAACTTGGGTCATCCAACCCACCTTCCTTTAAAGGATGTGGTTTTTGGCCGATCCAGTAATTAAAACTTTTAAAGAGCAGGAGGAAACAGGGCCTTCTCTTTGTGCCAGCGTTTGGTGGTACCAGCAATGAACACGAAGAGAGACAGCCCGTGGCTGCCCTGCTACTGCACCTCGCACAGGAACCACCCGCCTCGGCCGAGAGTCCCAACACCCGGCGCTTAGGGACCCTGTCTTTTGGGGGCTGCACCCCTGTGCCGGCGGGGATGAACCGACGCTCCGTGCCCCCGACGGGCCGCGGCAGCCCCCCGCCTCACTCACAGGTAGGCCAGGATGCAGCGCTGGTTCCGGAGCAGGCAGCAGTGCCGAAACCGGATAAGGAAAATCAGCTCCGTCCGTCCCGACTTCGCTTCGGACCTGGAGGAGAAGTAGCCGCGTTACAGAGGTGCAGG
>JASVER010000222.1:317639-448821 GCA_030449065.1 Oceanodroma leucorhoa | reverse complement strand
CGCTCGCTCGCTCGCTCGCTCCCCCCGGCCCCGGCCCCGGCCCCGCTCACACGGAAGGGCGGTAGGTGCCCGCCGGCGGCGCGGTGCAGCTCCCGCACCAGCCCCACCGCCCGCTCTCCCGCCATGCCGCCGCGCCGCGCGCGCGGGAAACCCGCCCGCCCCTGCAGCCAATGGAGGCCGGGGGCGGGGCCACACGGGGGCAGGGCCGTGCCGCCCGTCGGCCCCCGCCCGCCGCCATTAACGTGCAACGAGTTGTGCCGGGTCTCGGCGCCGCTGCTGCCGCGGCCGGTGCGGGGATTGGGGGGGAGGGTCTCCCGCAGCTGAGGGCTGCRAACTCGGGTGGCAGAGCCATTGCAGCCCCCCGCCCCCGGCCGGGGGAGGGCACGGGGGGGGGCTTACCTGGCCCAGTGCCTTACAGCAGCGAGCCCCGYGGTGCTGAGCCCTCCCTGAGCACCCCGGTCCCAGGCAGGGCAGGCAGCGCCGCCACCACCTCGGCACCCAGCACCCGGAGACCCCCACGGGACTGGGTGGAGGGAAGGGCCAACCCTGCACTGAGGCAGGACAAGCCCAACTCATCACCTCTCCTCACCCACCCCCATCTGGAGGCTTGTTCTGAAATTTCACTTTTCCCGTTTCTGACTTTTTTTTGGCCTCCCACCCCAAGGTAACCCCTCTAGGCCAAGAGTGACAGGACCAGCAATTGGAAGGACCCAGCCCAGCCTTGGCTTGGAGCAGGGCTACACCCGTGCTAGGTCAAGCCCCGTACCCATCCTCATCCTCAAGGATGTCCTCTTGCACACACCCCAGGGTGTCCTCTTGCACAGCCGAGGATGTCTTTTTGCACACCCAAGGGTGTCCTCTTGCACATCCGAGGACGTCCTCTTGCACACCCAAGGATGTCCTCTTGCACAGCTGAGGATGTCCTCTTGCACACCCAAGGATGTCCTCTTGCACACCCAGGGCTGTACAAGCCCCCGCAGGGGAACCTCATGCAATGTGAGCTGTGCCAGCAGAGCCAAGGACACGGCAGGTTAAAAGGAGGGGAACCAGGGCGGGGGGGGAGGGTCTAGCATCAGGACGCCATGAGGAGCCCACCGAAAGCSGTGGGGTCTCTTCCTCTTCTGCCAGCCGGGGCTGAGCCCGTGACTTCCAGATGGTGCCTTCCAGCAGCAGCAATGAGTGGGGAATGGGGGGTGTTACCACAGACACTTTTGGGGTCATGCTGAGAGCCCCTGAGTGGGTAAGACAAAAATTAGCATTTTTACCCCACACTTTGAAGAAGAAAAGGGGGTGCCTGTAGCAAAACCGGTTTCACCATTCCTCTTTTTTGTCTGCTCTGGGGTGCTGCACAGAGCTGTCTTTCTGGCAACCTCCTCCCTGTACCCCAGCCCTTCCCAGTGCATCTCCCTTTCGCCAGCAAGCATCCTTCAAACCCGAAGCTTGCCAAAACTAAAGCGAGGAAAAGAAAAAAATGTGAGGTGTGTTTCTGGATGGGACAGGAAATTTTTTAGCACTCGAAGCCCTGGAAAGGGAATTAATAACCCAGGACCACGGCTTGTCCTGCTCCAGGAATTTACTTCCCTGACCGTGTGTTTCTATGGTTACTAGACATAAAAAATGACCAGCATTTCATACAGCGCAGATATGCAGCAACAGTCTGCATATCTGGAGGAGTGGGGAGAGGACAGTGGGGCTTTTACACCACGATTGAGACACCTCGGTACGGTTTTGTATACCTGAAACGTTTATGCTGCTTGTGTTTAGGATGATGTGGCACCTGTACAACTGAGGCAGGGACCGTGGCTGGCTGTGGCAAGAGTGTTTTAATCCTCTCAACAACTGTTTTATTTGGCATCTTAGGCACAGAGGGAAAATGCCCAGAAATACTCCAGTCAGCCGAGAGCTGGAGATGGGCTTCTGGGGGGTCTGTTTCCCAAAGAGACCTGTTTCTTGGCCGCACAGCGCTGCAGCCAAGAGACACAGCAGTTTTGTCTGGGGGCGACGAGGGGTGAACCCCGCTGCCAGGGGGATATTGGGTCACCTCTCGTCCTTGTGCCGCCACCAAAACAGATTTGTGTCTACCTTGTAGTGCTTCCTTCAACAGTGCAGCGTGTTTTCCAAAGGATCTGACCTGTAGGTGGTATACTGGTGTCTAGATGGGGAGCACATTGCTGTTAGCCAGCCGTGGGAGTGACGTGATCCCATGGCTGGAAACCAAAGCTAGAAAAAAACCCCATGCGTGGCTTCAGCAGATGCCGTAGGAGCTGCCGTCATGGGGGATTTTGCACAACGCRGCATCAGGGCGGGATGTTGGTCTTCAGAGACGTTATTGCAGCCATGGGGTTAATGAATGGACAAGATGCAGTTTTATGGCCGGGTTGTCATGCAGGAGGGCAGATGGCAGGGTCTGGGGGTGCCTTAAGGAGAAAAAGCGCCTTGGAGCCAGGATTAGTAAGCAGCCATCTYTTTCCCCTCTCTCCTCCCGGCTGTCTGGCTGTGGGGGGGACATCTACCCTCTCCCTCCCCACTCAAYCCGCGGCGTGGCAGAGGTGTGGGTCCCCAGAGGGCTGTCACTGCAGAAGCATCACGCACGGCTTGTCATTAATCGTTGTATTCTGCAGTGATAACGGCCCATCTGAGCCAGAAGAGATAATAGCAATAAACATACGTCCCTGATTCCAATTGTGGCTGCTGAAAATTGGTTGTTGCATTTTGCCGAGGGATAGAAATGTAACTGAGCCTTGATTGAAAAATTCAGGGGAAGCTGCCTTATCTTACTGCTTTGCCAGATTAAAAAAGCCTCGTACATAAAAATAGACAAAATGAATGAAGAATTTACAAACATCTATATTTTGTGTTAGGAAATGTGATAAAATTAGGAAAACAGCTGAAGACACTGATTTTTACAACTCTGACTATTTCAGGCAATGAGGGGTTTACATATCACAGTTTAACAAGATAAAAGGTTTCCCACAAAATACATAGATGACAGACATCTCATCTGAATTTGACATAACACAGTATCAAGTACAGATGTAATGTGATGAACAGTGCCAGGTCATTCCCCAGTTAGGTAACATACAACCTCTTGAATAAGGCAATTCAAATATAACTCTTAATTCAAATCACAACATACCCAGGCAGCATGCAGGGAAAAGTAATTTATTTTGTACATTGGAATGACACAACTTGCAACATGTTTCCATTTTATGTAGTTAGAGCAACAGGATATAAACCATTCAAATAATATATATATATATATATATCTATCTCAAGTCAACAGTTGTCTTTACTGGAATAAAGATTATCTGTTTTTGGTAAAAATAAAACTATTTGAATTCACTAATTAACAAAATGCACAGTGATCAGAAACCCAATTCTTCTCACAATTGCCTTCCCCGGCTTGCTCGCATTTCCCTGTGATGCAGCAGCTGCGTAACCCCGGATTCAGAGAGCTCGTTGCACAGAGGAACAAACACCCACCGGCGGGCGGTTCCCASGGCCGCAGGCTGCGCTCCGACTCCTGCGCCGGATGGATGGCGGTGCTCCCGACGCACCCCGTGCACACCTCACGGCTTGGAAACGGCATTCCGCATCTCYGTTTCTGGGCGCCTGTTCAATAAAGCATTTACTTACACACGTGCGYGACCTTCAGCGAGTCAAAAGCGGAATTGCACGTGGAAGCCCGTTCACTGAAACAGGGCCCTCATTTCTTTATTACCAATTAATTCCTCCGGATCTTTACGACCAAGAAATACAAGAAACTGCAAATCTGCTCGGAAGCAAAAAAAATAAACCTGAGCCAAAAATCTCTCTGTTATGGTGGAGCCTAACGGACATGGCTGAGGATGTATTTCCACTGCAACAGACCTTGGGATCACAGAAGATAATGAAGGCTTTTCCTAGCATTGAAAAGTTCTTCCAAGAGGGAGAAATGAAGAAGGGAAATAAGATTTTTCCCTATTTTGTGATTTCTGAACAGACTAATCTGGGCGGCTTCTCCTTGGTAAAGGGCCGTGCATCCCCCTGTTTAACTGCACACCTGCAGGGACTGCTCCTCTTGCTAAGGTATCACGTCCCGCGGCGCCTGGGTCTCCCCTGCCCCTGTCCCCATGTGGGGAAGGGGACAGATCYGGGCATCAGCGGGATGACTTCTGCCAGCAGGTCGGGGCTACTGCGGGCGCCGGGTGCGTTGCAGGAATGGCTTTGGAGGGGGCCAGACCTCAGGCTGGCCCTGCAAAGCCCTGAGCGAGGGTTACCCACGCGCCACAGGGCCTATTAAGGGCTAATAAAGGTATCGTGCTTATAAATAATGAAGAGGCAGAAGTTACCCGCGAGGGATTCTAAATGCCCCGAGCCTGCAAATGGGTGGTTGAGAGATTTCTCTCCTTCAGGTGAGCTACACAGCAGCAGCAGCAGCCGCAGCCGAGACCTTCCTGCTAGAGAACCCTCCCGGGCTTCGAAACCCGTGGGTCCGCAARAGGAACTACAGGAGAAACCGGATTGTCGGAGTGATTGTTACTGGATCCCGTTTATCACCATTATAAAGTTGTCTTGTGCCTCCCTACTATTCTATTTACTGCTCCGGTAAAAAAATCATTGGCATATTTCTTTGCCCTTAAAGATACAAAAAAGCAAATCTTCAAAAGATAATGGGGAGAAAGGTGCTTTCACAATGACATTCAGAGCAAAAAGAGAGAAACAACATTTTACAGATCATTAGAGAGCTATCTTTGGCAGAATATTTCAAATAAATTATTTTTACAAATATTTTCTGCAGTCGTATATTTATTTTGAATAGTTCACTTTCAGCTATAGGGTTACTGGTTCACTACTCTCTATTAATAGGAAAACACCACAAATATAAAAATATATGAGCTCAGCACAATTTTTAGGCTACCACAACTGTCTCCAATGATTTCAAAAGTTGTAGATCGATACCACAGAAAATATGAAACAGGTTTTCTAACAGCGTGTGTCAGGTTAGAAGRTCACAGCTCGTCGCTGTTGCAAAACGCGCCGGGGAGGGCGGCTGGCGCCGTTGCACGGGATTAAGCGTGGAAACGAGTCGGAGGAGCCGGATGCTCAGAGCCAGTCTCTGCYGCTGCCAGACATCCCCCCGCGGGGAATCGTCTCTCTCTGACCATAAGGCTTAGAGATGTCGCACTGGGTGGCGGTGGGAGGGTTTCCACCCCGGGCAGGAGAGAAGGGGAGCGGGTGGGCGACGCCGGGCTTGCTGCGCTGAGAGTTTCTGACAAACGAAGCCGTACCCAGCCCTGTGCTTTGCCCGCGAAGTCGCCTCCTTTCACCTCCGCGTGGGAAAAAGCACCCGGGGAGCCRCAGGCTTCGCCCTGTGGCCAGATCCTGCCCCAGGCTTTGGCCAGGACCCCAGCGGGATGGCGACTCTGCCAGGGACCCCAAGCCTGAACCGTGGTGGCCCAAGGAGGGGGCTCACCTGGTCCCAACCTCCCCTCCCAGCATGTGCCACTGAGTCCACCGAACATTTCAATTTAAATATTTTGCTTTGTTTATACAGCATGTACAGAATATACAGCATCGGATAATTATTTCCCAGTAGACTACAAGTGTCTCCCAAGATGACCTCTTTTATCAACAAATATATATAAATCGACGGTAATAAAAGAGTCGTACCAACAAATATTATGGCTTTTCAAATAGTGTAGCTGCATTGTGCCATTGAACTTATGAGGAACCACGAGAGAGACAGAGAGATCGGGAGTCTTCAGCTGCTGAGCCCAGGGGCGACCCTCAGCTTTGACCCACTGACGGGGGCTCCGCATCGCCGGGGCACCGCTGGCTCACGGCACCCGGCACGGCGCAGGTGACAGAGGGAAGGTGGGCTTGAATTTATGACCCATACTCTGGCTTCCGTCTCCAGCCAAGCCAGTTCTTCTTCAAACTTTCCTTTCAGCCCTGCTTTGGAAAAATTTGGCTCTGCCCAGCTGGGGTATGCCAGCCCCATCCCTGGCCCGGGGGGGGGACCGGGTGGTGCGATGGGSCCTCGGAGATCTCTCGCTCTCTCTCTCGGTCGCGCTCTGCGGCTGTGAGGGGGAGGTCGCACAGGATGACGGGTGACACAGAACATGGTGGGGAGGGGGGTGACCGTGGTGGGGGGCTGGGCTCAGCGGTGCTTCAGGTGCGTCAGGGAGGGTGGTCGCAGCCTCCTCCCTGCCTGCCTCCCCCGTGCTACTCCCGGAGCGACGGGGAGCTTCCCTAGGGCTGCTGAGCAGGGGGACAGCGGCTGCTGTCAGAGGAGAGCAGGAAAGTGCGAGCCATCGTTTTTTGGAGCGCATCACTGATGTGCTCCAGCAGATCGAGAATACGAGAGGACAACCTTGCCTCGGCAGTGCCGTCCCCAGCCAACAGCCTGGCATGTGCCCAGGGGTGCCCTGGAGAGGGGGGTTACCTGTGCCCTGGCACCGCACGCCCGCTGTGCCTCACGGTATGCGTCTAGCCTACCCGTTCCCCTCGCTTTTTAGGACCAGCAAGCCATTTTGAGCCCTTTCTCTGCTGCGCCCTGCCATTACAGGGGGCCCTGGGTACTGTCTCACCCATGGGGAGCATCCAGCGTCCCTGGGACAGGCTGCGCAGGCAGCTGCCGGCTCCCTGCCTGAGTGTCCCTCCACTCCTGAGCGGGACGGTGGGAAAAGCTGCTGATTTGAATGACATCTCTGCCAAGACAGATGCATTTCTGTGTCCTCTCCAAGCTCACAGCAACAGCCTGTTTTCTACTCTAGAAAGAGGAGCAGTTGCTTTCCCCACGTTTCAAGTGTATGGAAATGGCTTTTGAGAACTGGAGCGGTCACTCAAGCATCGAGATAACCGGACCACTTAATTACAATAGAAAATTACTAACAGTTCTRCATTACTGCTACCGTCATTTTTTGACTAATTCCCATCTCATTTCCCTGTTCTTCAGAATATTATGGCCACTCCCTGCAGGCCTCTCTGGCTGAAATCAAGGCTGGTGCTCACATGAACAGGCACGGGCTGCCCAGGCCTCTCTTTCGGATCTGCCTGCAGGATGCTGAGCTGCGAGTGGCTCTGCCCGCTGCGGCAGCGATGCGGAGAGCGGCGTGGAGAGAGTCCCATGGGGAACCTGCTGCCTTTGAGACAYGCGAGCTTTCCTGGCGACAGCTTTGCTCCCTGGCAGTCTGACTGCTTCTTGCTGGGAATATCCCGGGGCCTTGCTTGTTGGGGTGGGGGGGGAGGTAGCACGTGGTGTCCTCCGTGTCCTCTTCTTGCTTGATTAACASTGACGTTCGCACCTGGTGAACACCAGGTGTACCAGAGACCTCTCCAGATATCCCAGKGACAGTGGTAGGTATAAAGATGCCCATCACTGCTGAGTGGTCTTCAGGAAGTCATGGGTTTGATTTTACAACCTCATGCCACGTCTCTTTGGCACAGAGACCCGGGATACAGAGGGCTGCATTGTACCAAACTCGGCATTTTGTGGCTTTTACCAGTATGTATGTGTTTCTTCCAGCAGGAGCTAGGAAGCTTAGGAGAATTCACCAACTTGTCCCCTCCATCCACAAATAAAACCATTTTGCTGGATTGCTGAACAATGTCCTCGACAGGTAGTCTTGAAAGCTGGGTTATTTGCAGAGCTGTGCCTCCTAATGCTTAATGCATTATGGAAAAAAGAAGCTGGACAAGTGTTGTCAGAAATTGAGTTGTCGTCAGGGAAAAAATAAATAACAATTTTTTTCTTGCTAACATAGTGACTATAATGTAAAAGGTATTATGGCAATCTTTTGCTCTCTAGAGCTGCTAGAAGTAGTGCATGTTTCCTGATTAAGAGCAAGACAAGCAGGTCTCCTGCATGGCTCACCGCGTGAGCACGTTTTCTCAAGAGCTCGGAAGACAAAGGAAGCAACATGGGGCAAACAAATGAAGACACAACAGGCAGCRGTTCGTTTTCATCTGTACAGGGGGAGTTCAGGCAAGGGGCATCTAATCATAGCTCTTATTGCAATGCAAGACCAGGGCAATGCACAGGGCTATAGCTGAAAGCAAGGGGCAAGGGAGCCATCTCAGCATTACACCGAGCAAGGAGAAATCCGGTTGTGCACCTTCCTACATCCCCGGGAGTCACAAAGCCACTAGTTTGCAAAAGCTTTCATTAACACTCCCAAATAAGCCCAATAGCAACCTGGGACACATTCGCACCACCAGGATCCAATCTATCCTGTGCTAGTGCAGCAATTTTACAGTCACTCGGCAACTCTCCGCGTTTCTAAGTATCTCTGCAAAGAAGCTCATCAGCCAGAAACTCGTTTCTGTAAGCCAGGGGCTGTGGGCGGGGGCAGAGGGGCATACGCTCCTGGTGATGACAGTGCCATGGATTGCCATGGCAATTTTCATCAAGAAAACAGAGCAAGGCTGCACTCCACACCCGTCTCGCCCTGCCATCATCTGTAAGCAACTCCTCTGAGTTAGAAATAAAGGAGAAGAAATAAATCCAACCTCAACRGAGAGGTCAGGAGGTGCAGGGAGGGAGCCCTGTGGCAGTCCTCCATGTCATGCAAGGGTTTAGGAGCTCTAAGTGTGGACAAGCATCCCAAGCTATCGCAACTTGCTTGACTTAAACTCTACCCATTTTAAGCGGGGGCAGGGAAGTTTTGTAGGCCAGTAGATAGGTTTTAGAATACTTAGAGCACCAACAACAGGCTCCATTTTGAAAGAAAGGAGTTGAGGTGGAGTTGAACCCTCAGTTAAAGCAWTTAGTTTGCTCTGGAAGCACAGAGGCAGGGTTGGTGTGGGGGGTGGAGGTGGAGCATCTATGGGACTTGATAACAGTGGAAATCCAGCAGAAATGTTTAATCTTCCAAAAACTCATGGGTGAAGGACAGCAGCACAATAAAAAMCCAGTGCCTGTGGGTAGTGGCTGTAATGGTGCCTGGGTGATGAGCAGGAAGGGCTCAGCATCCTGACGTTTGCCTCTGCTGCGTGGAAACTTGCATGGTACTTCGCTTGCAGGGGCTCAAGTCCAAGACATCTTTTGGAGTGGTTAACCTTTGCCCTGAGATACACACAGCAAGCCTGAGCTAACAAGCATTGCTGCTCAGTCTGGTGAGAGAGGAGACTCGTCCCACCCAGGAAGCCCCCACTTGTGGGGCAGGAGGGACAGAGAAGGCTCCTCTGCAGGGAGCCTGAAGGAAAAGGGCACGTGAAGAGGCTCCACAGGGGGGACCGGCACAGAGCAAGCCYCAAGTTGGATTATCAAAATGGCACAGACGGCCATTTTGGGGATCAAGGCGGATGCTGGAGGACCCCAACGTCAGGTAGCATGTGCTCCTGGTGCATTGCTAATGCTCCTTCCCACCACTACCTAGAACTGCACACTGTTGGGGGTGGGGTGTGTGTGCTGGGGGGGTGGAGAGCTGTCGTAGTGCGGTASAACAGATCAAGGGCTATTTTGAATCAAACAGATAAAAACACTGCCTGGGGTTGGTGCCCACAGACAGCCAAAAAAGCTGGAGGCTGTGCTATAGCTGTGCAGAAATCAAGATGCRTGTCCATAGCCATGGCACCTGGGAGGGGAGGATATGCTGTGGCAGTACCTAAAAGGGGGTTTCCAGGWCTGGGTGGGACCCCACGGAACTTCTCCCTTCCCCGTGCCCTTTGATGCTGAACATCCCGGCAGCACCCGGCTCCACCGCCCAGCAGCGCTCCGCAGCGCCTGCTTTGGGAACGCCACGCACCCCAGCGCCCTCTCTCACACTTTTAGGGAGGRGAGCCCCAAGGTGGCATTCACCTTGGGAGGGTGGGAAGGAGCCAAGGGAGGGTGCAGGGCCCGCAGGAGAGAGCGATGAGCCACCCTGGGGGGCASTGGGTGGTGAGGGCCAGGGCTGGCCATTCTCGGGATGCTCCAGAGAGACAGCAAGACCGTGTGGAGAYCCCTTGGATGCTCTCAGGGACATGCCGTAGACAGCAAATCCTGCTAGTAAACAGCAATCTTCTGGCTATCTTTGCTGATAACAGCTCCTGCTTGGTCAGGCGGGCCCCTTTCCTTTGCAGCAACCCTTCCCTCTGTGTGAGGGGTGTTGCTGGCTGACGAGACACTCTTGGCACCTCCAGTTCCAAAAGGAGGAAGGCTCAAGTCCTTAAAAGGTGAGGAATCTCACTGTATTTATTGTCCCTGGGTGCTTTTTGCAAGAATACAGATGCCTCTGGATGCTTTCCTGCGCAAGTCAATTTTTTACAAGATAAACAGGCTTTTCTGCAGCTCTGCTGTGCCTGTGTATGTGTGTGTGGTCGGTCATTACACGCTCAGAGGGGCCAGAGAGGTTCCCGGTGCTCTGCAAACATGCTTCCCCAGATGGGTCCAGGTGCCAAAGCCTACGGAAAAATAATGCAGGGGTTTCTCCTGGAATAACACCCTCTGGCATGAAGTTTTCCCTCTTTTCTCTCTCTCTGTCCCTTTCTGGCTATGCCCAGCTCTGCCCCTCTGGGAATGCAGCTGAGCCTCCTCCTTAGGTATGTATATGGCCCCCAATTCCATTGCACTTGATTCTTACCCAAGCATTTAAAAATAGCTGTAACAATAACACATGGGCTCTGGTTCTCCCCTCCCCGCCCATAGCAGAAATAGCACGGGTGAGTTTATAGACTGCATCCAGACTCATGACCAGAAAGGGTTCAAAGCCTCCCTTTTGTCCTTTAAGGAAGTGATGAAAGCAGGGAAAAAGATGCGCAAGTGACTTTTGCCATCTCCCCTCACCCCAGAGCCACCACAGGCTGCCTGGGAATGGGTGACACACAGGCGGGCGCGTTGTTTGGAGATCARGGATTCGCATCTCCGGAGCCAGCGRTTCCCAYGCTGCCCAGGCAGAGGTGCAGGYGGGCGGTAGCKGTTTGGGTAGGCTCAGCCGTGAGATGCTGCAGGTTTGTGGCTCCCGCTGGCACTCGGGACCTGCAGAGTCCCCAGCTCTTTTGCACCTTGTCTGTGTGTTCATGTTGTGGCTGGGATTTGCCTCCTCTCCCGTTGGTCCCTGAAGAGCTGGGGATATGGTTTTGCTAAGATGCTCAGGGCTGTCACTGCTCTGTGAGCTCTTTCCCTTTGACCCAAGCGCGTTGCAGTGGCCTGTTGAGTTATTTGGATGTCYGTCTCTGAATGTCCTTTGCACCGTGCTGCATCCTTTTCCGTGGAAAGGTTTGCCTTCGGCTAGTGGGATGATGAGAGGGGGGTGAGAGCAGCCGGGGCAGGTGGATGGACGGAGGGCGAGGGTTTGAAGTGCTCTTTCTGTCAACCTCCCTGAGCCTGGCGCTTTATCAGAGATGCTCGATGCCCTTCCCTTGCGAGGGAGGGTGGCAGGGATGAGGAGGAGGTGGGAGACCACTGTCACCAGACGGGGGAGCCGGGTTGTGCCCCACGGGGCGGGCGGGYGCGAGGGCGAGACGTGCCGCACGGGGGGCTGTGCTCCCTCCCGCTGTCCCCGGCAGCGTGCGGCTGGGCGCGGGCAGTTTCCTTTTGCCTTTGGAGGGTTTGGTTTAAAGATGAGGTTGGTGCAGAGGAGCAGGCATTACACCCTTGCGAACACAGGTGGATGGCATGGCAAGGCTGCAGCCAGGTAAAACGGTCCCTGCTTACCCGTGACTCCTCCATGAGCAACCGGGCAAATGCATGTCACACTTTGCATAAGCTCGTTAAAGATGCCACAAAGCACACGGCTGGCAGAGAATAATTGCATAAACAAGGCTGGTGTTTACTGTGTGATTTAGGCCTTGTCCTAAGCAAGCAATGCTCCATCATTCCCTTTGGAAAGCTCTGTGAGCAGAACAGTTATTTACTGCCTGTTAAACCGAGCTGCTGCACAAGTCCCATTCGACTTGTTAATGACTTCATCGACTGCAATTCATTCTGAAGAAGCAAATGATGAGAGTAAAATACCAACATCACCTTTCAGTAKATGTAATTACTGGGTCAGGAGAGCTGATTCACTTTCATAATTCACTGCCTGGGAAAAGCATACGGACGTGACCCGCTGCGTTCGCCTGGGGCTTGACGAGCGTTGACGCTTGACCCTCACTCATCCTGGAGGGTGCTGAGCACCTGCAGGAAGAGTGGGGCCGGCGGCATGGCTGGCAAAAAGCAGCACAGGGCGTGGGGAAGGGCCACGTTTGCGTGAGAGGAGCCCAGAGATCATGTTAAAACCTCTGGCTGCTGGGGTGTGTTAGTTACCTGCTCTGCAACGCATCCCCTCACATCGGCAGAGGGGAATTTTACTGCCTCTGGCCCTCTGCAGACTTGGTCATGCTACAACAAGAGCAACCACCTCCTACTCTCTCTCTTTTTGCTTGGTGGCACGTTTCTAGCCTGGAGCTCGAACGCCAGACGCTGCTGTTGGTGCCACTCTACTGGTTGCGCGGCCCCATCCTGAGCCTGGGCAGGGGACGAGGAGGAGGAACGTGGGCAGGAGGGTAGGCAGGAGCACGGGCAGGACCCCGGGAGCATGTGCCCCAGGCACACGCGCCTCAYCGGGAGGAGCAGGGAGAGACCCACCAGATGAAGGCAGCGCTTGCCTGGGACCCGTCTCCGGAGCTGGTGTTTGAGTTCAGCTGTCAGATTGGGACCCTGGAAGCATCGCGTGGAGCATTTGTTTGGGGACAGCTGAGATGCTGGATGAAACACAGGGAGAAGCAACATCCCTGGGCACGTAGAGACTGTTCTCCGCCTCAGTGTTGGCTGAGCTCTGTCGAGCCACATGGGTCAGAAATGGCCCACGGCACCTGGACCGGGGCATGGGCAGGCAGCTGCCCAGAGCAGCCCGAGGTCCCAGTTTGCTCGGCAACCCCGTGGGGTGTCTCAGATCTGCTTTTGCACCCATGGACCCTGCCCTGGTAATGCATCTCTTGCATCCCCACTTATCATTAGCTAGTGGCTTAACCTAGTGCAAGTCACCGTGAGGCTGGAACAAGAGCGGGAGCAGTTCTATACAACTAGAGGACACAAGCAGAAAGAGCTGCTAAGTACCTTGGAAGCATATGCACGGCTCTCCCTGAGTCTAGGGCAAGCCAGCACTGACGGGGGACCCAGCACAGGAGCAGCTCCTGGCCCCAGAAGGGTTGCTTTGTCCCTGGGCATTTTCCTGCATCCTCCCTGAGAGCTGGGCGGGCTGCAAGCCCTGGCTGTACTGCAGCACACCGAGCCCGAGGCGCGATGGAGATGGAGCCGGAGGAAAGCCGTGAGATGGGGCAAGAGCAGGCGTGCRGAGGCACCATTGCCCCCTGTCAGCGGCAGAAACACAATGAAGGCAAACCRATGAGTAAAGAAGAGATGGGTTACAACGTAAGGGGAGACAACAGGAGGGAAGGGTTTTCCATAGAGACTATGCAGGAGCACTACATGATCCATCAGGAATCATTACAAACTTTATTTGTCTGTGCATTGTGTACCATTGATAAGGATCATCACAATTAGTGGACTCACTGCCTATAGTGGTGGGCAATACACACAAAGAAAAATCAATGAAGCCAAACAGATGAAAATGAAATAATTGTACACAAAGGTAATCATAAACCTGAACAACCTGCGCCTGTGTTTGATTCTTCCCCCAAACCAATGAGAAACAAAGAGAAAACCCCCAAAACCCATCAAAAGTGAAAAAAAAATGCTTGAGAAGAAATAAAAATCCCACAACTTCATACTCTTAAAGAAAAATCTTACAACAGGTTAATTTAAAATTTCCACAGACTGTTCGAAGTGAGTACAAATACCCCCAGCCAATCAGTTATGGTACAAGCATCAGACATGGTTTTCAGCTGGGTGGGAAGAGCTCACCAGTGGAGGTGCYGGCTGGGTGTTTGCCTGGCTGGAACGCCAGGAAGCCCGGTGAAGGGCGTAGGGTRAGGAGACGTCTCTCAACACCAGCGCACAATGTCATCCCTGTGCTGCGCCCAGGGGAGCTCTACATCCACGCCTCCCYGGGCTCGGCTCGCTACCCCAGCCCACGCTGCTGGAGTCGGGGCGTGATGCTGAGTTATACCTCCCTGTCTCATCCTTCCCATCGATTTCAGGTTCGGACAGTGCGAAATGTGGCCTTTTTTCCTTGGGGGACGCTTCCCGGTTACGCTCAGCAGCGTGGGAGATCTCGTTGCGGCCCTTCAGCCCTTACACTGAATTGTTCTGCTTCCAAATGGCTGTGGGATAGGACCAGCTTTGGGGACTGATCCTGATGGCTTAACGCTCAGAAACAGGGGCTGTTCACTAGACCTCTGGGGACACAGGGAATAGCAGGGGGCCAAGGGGTTTTGAGGCAGCCGCCGGCTATAAAGGCAGAGGCAGGCGAGGTGCTGGGAGCCAGCCGTGTTCTTCCCCCTTGGGCTCGGACGCTGCTCATCCCACTCGGACTCCCTGRGACCTTGTATAAAAACCTCCTGTGGACAGTGGAAGGCTTCACCCCGGCTTCAGCATGTCCTGGACTGGCCGCTGTGGGGGGGACCTTGGGCACACAGGGGGACAGAGCCTGCAGTCTCTGGGGTGTGGGTTTTCCTTCCCCTGAAAACGTACATCTGCGTGGCTGTTACTGCTGCTCGTGGACCCACACGCGGAGCAATAAATGGGGACAGCTTTCCCTCCTTTTACCCCCACTGAGAGGAAACAGACAAATGAAAAAAAAAAAMCAACAAACGATGGCGAAACTAAACTCACTAAAATAAATAAAACCTGGTGAAAAGAAAACACTTGTATCTGCAATGCTCAACCCACGTGGCTGGAAGGACTATCTCTATAGGATGCTATATACAGATAGGGTTCATTTCATTCATGCAAATGTTACAAGTACCACGACAGTATGCCCGAGGAGGCGGAGGAGGCGGGAGGAAAGCCCCCGCCGCTCCGCGCAGCCTCGGCTTAGGACACCGGACACGAGGTTGCGGCTGCGCATCCCCAAAGCACGGAGGGGGAAGGCGAAGGGCATGTGGGGGGGGAGGGGGGAAATGCTAGTTGTACACACGCCAAAACAAAGAAACAAAWAAAACCCAACCCCAAATCAATGACGAAAACAGTTCGTGTTCTATCCTTAGAAAKCTCCCACTTTCCCCTTGTCTTCAGTCCGGTCTCTCGCTTCTCTCCAACAGGGCCAGAGGGGACGTTCCCAAGTGGCGAAGGCAGGCGGATGGTGGTCGGAGATCAGGACCCTCGCTTTCCTCTCCTTCCCTCGCCCACCGCTCTGGTTCTCGCCAGCTACTCTGGCGTTCCCCGCACCGATGCGCCCCGGTTGCCTTCGCATCCATCCTCCCGGGAAGGGGGGCCGGCAGGCGGGAGAGAGCGATGGGAAAGGGCTCGGTGGCTATCAGCCGCTCTTGTTGGTAGAGTTGGAGAGAGGGCCCTGCCGCCAGGCTCCTGGCCGGGGCCGCTGCCCGGGGAGGGGTCCTGCTGGCTTTGGGGTCCTGCCTAGTTCAAAGGATGCTCCAAAGCCGCTTTCCGTCAGCAGGTGTGTGAGCATGGCAAATCTCTTTTATTCTTTCTCTGTTCATTATACACAGCGTTATATCTATATCTATACCTATATATCACTCTATATAGATACATATAGATATATATATATTTACTATCTCTGATTGTCCCTTTAGAAGCCCTTTATGTGGCAGTAGGCTTCCAGAGATGAGAAGAATATGTACAAGAGCCAGAGGAGGATAAAGAGTGAGGATGTGAGCAGCTTGGAAGTCCGCGGCCCGCCCAGCTCACCTCCAATCTCGGGTCTCCGCCGGTAGAGCAGCACGCCCACACTGATAAAAGCAAAAATGGTGAAGAGGGTGACAGAGAAGGCCAGGGTGCCAGGCGAGACTTGGAAGGCTTGTCCGTGCGCCGCATGGTAGATGGCCGCGATGGACCAGGCCACCCCGATGCCCAGGAAAACGTTCACGGCATTGCTCCCGGTGACGTTCCCGATGGAGGCATCCGCGTACTGGTCCTGCGTTGCTGCTACTTTGCTGGCAAACGTGTCTGCAAAGGGAAGGCAGAGGGAAACCCTCAGGAAACAGCCAGGTCAGGAGGGACAGCAGCAGGCAGCTTGGGGACAAATGTCAATGGCATCACTTGGGGGAATGAAGAGAGTGGGTAAGGGGACAGGGTACAGCCCCGTCTATGGGCACTCCCAAGGAAGGGCACATTTGGCCAGAGTCAGAGTGACAATCAGGGTCCAGAAATGCCCAGGAGGGAAATCTCAATGTCCAGAAATATGGGGCATCCCCCAGTATGGCCCCAGCTGCCCCACAGTGCTTCAAGCAAGAGACAACACTTCCCAGTACTACACTATGTTGGCCCCTTCTCCCACATCCACTAATTTGTTGACTTGCAAAAGAACTGAGAAGGTTGGAAAAGCTTTGTGGGAGCCACAATGGTTTGTATCTATCCTTCAGGTCCCCTGGAGTTTTATATTTGTGTTTGCTTTAATGATGTCTCTCCAAAACCTTTTGCCTCACTAAAGCCCAGTGTCTTCTGCAGACCCTGACACTTTGGTAAACAAGTGGTCACCTTTCACCCCTTAGAGAGAAAATAATAATACCGGTGGCAAAAGAGCTGTGATAAAACTT
This sequence comes from Oceanodroma leucorhoa, assembly GCA_030449065.1. Classification (NCBI taxonomy): domain Eukaryota; kingdom Metazoa; phylum Chordata; class Aves; order Procellariiformes; genus Oceanodroma; species Oceanodroma leucorhoa. The sequence goes on along the minus strand of JASVER010000222.1, from coordinate 432,255 downwards.
GGCTGGCTTTTTACATGGCAGATCTTGTGTCGAGTAGACCAGCGTGACACTGCTTTGCACCATAGGGAAGTGCTGATTTTACACCCAAACCCACTCTGGATCTGCAGGGGGGATGAGCAGGAGGGGGGATTAGCATCTGGTTTTGTCCAGGTGAGCACTCTCAGCTAACGATGAGAAGATGAACCCTTAACACATTTGCTCTCCCAGACCACCTTGGGTACAGGCAGCAGAGCGTGGCTCAGAAAAAGAAAATGGTGAGGTCAGATTTCGTGTTTTTTAATTCTACAGAGTTTCCTTTATGCTCCTTCCCAGCAGGGCTCCAAGGTGAGACGGTGAAGTGCTGCCTGGCACCAAGACCCAGTTTCATGTAGCAGGAGGGGCTGGGCACCTATAAGCACAGTGAGAGGGGCCATTTGCAGCAAAGAAATCAAAAGGCTGCGTAGTTTTTTAAAAACAGCTCCCATGGAAATGCATCTGACTGCTGAGGGAAGGAAGAGTCATTTCCCCTTGTTCTTGGCCTTGGTCATGGTGCAGTAACGGGGTTGTGGGACAGTGCTAATGCCTCTGCGGCACTGCAGCTGCCGCTGCGGGAGGAGGGACGGGGCACATCTGGGGCACGCTGCCAGYGCCAGCCAGAGCGCGGAAACAACCACGTGCACTTCTGCAAGCTTGAACAGTGCTTTTAATGCAGGGAAGGTCCCTCTCAGTCTTGACTTCACTTCATGTTCGTCTGATGCCTGGAAAGCACCCTGTGGAGGAGCCCAACTAGCACCCAGCTAACGTGACACGGTCTGGGAGCATCTGCTAGTTCAAACAAGAGTGGCCAGATGTATCCTAAAAAGAACTTCTTAAGTGCCACCTTTTGTCGACAAAAGCAGAAGGGAAGATTTTCTCGTCAAGGGTGTGAGACAGCCCTACAAACCTCATGCCCAAAAGTGCCAGAGGTCTAAAAAATGCTCCTTCTTCTGTTCCTTGCCCAAATCTGTCCTTCCTTTTGGTTCTGCTGCTTCTTTTTTGGGCTCTGATTGCATTAGGACAATTTCACGATCTTTGAGCACCCGAGTGCTGATCACTGGAAGCCTGGGAGTGGGGAGGGAAGGTGTGACCAACACAGGGGGTGGTTGGGTTGGGTTAGAGCCCCTTGTCCAGGAATCAGGCCATGCCTGACCAGCACAGCCCATGGAAGAAGGTGAGTGAAAGGCACAGACCCTCCCCTCCCAAGCAGCCATGGGACTCCCCAAGAGCAACTATGTCACTGGGACCATCCTCTCCAGTGCACTGGTTCATCCCTAAGAGGGGCCCTTTGCTGAGCCAGCAGAAAAGGAGGTTGGGTTGCAGCAAGTCAATGTGCTTTGGGAGGACAAAGTGGCATGCAGGTATGGTAACTCCTGTTTTTTTCTCTCCCTGGTCAGTTCTCAGTCTCTGCTGTCTTCTGAGGCTGGGTGACCACTTGATCAGAGACACATCTCCAAACATTTATGGGGATGGGGCCTTCAAGGGGCTTCACAAGTCGCATTTCGAGCAGCTCCCCCAGCTCAGCAACCTCACCTCGATCCATCTGAGCCAAAGCTGAACCTGGTCTCACACAAAGGTGTCTGCGCTGGGCAGAGCACCCTGAGTACGGACTAGCACCTCACTCACCCGGGAGGCAAGGTTAAAGGAGCAGATGCTCAGAAAGAAAACGTAGGACTGCCAACACAGGCAGCATTTGAATCAAAGASCAATTCCCTACTCTGAGAGTGGATGCCACGGAGGCTGTCCACAGAAATAGATACTTCACAATCTTTGCAAGGGGAAGGTCCTTGAAATAATTTCCAGGGGACTGAATCCACATCCTGGTTTGATCCTCCCGACCCACCTGAGGCTGGAAAACAACTTCAACATACACCTCAAATCTGTCCTCCAGGGCCCTGCAGAGCACAGCCGAGGACCTCGCTGTGTCCAGCTTTCCCAGCCCAAACCCAAACCCACACTGGGCAGAGATGGACCTTTACAACAAACCCTGCTGTTGTCCTTACCTGGCACCGATGTCCCCAGTGCGACAAACACGACTGCGGTGACCGAGTCCTTCAAGCCGATGGTGCAGCCGAAGTGGGACGCCAGGTCGCCGATGAAAGCTGTCAGGAGGCCGATCATGAGAATGGAGACGACGAAGCAAGCCCAGCCATTCCAGTAGTCTGTCGGGGGCACGAAGGCAAAAAGGACCTTCCAGAAGACGGTCAGAAAGTGCATCACGTARTCAAAGCAGGAGGGCAGCTTCTCCTCCCCACATTCATCGTCATCATCGTCTTCCCCTGAAGAAAACCACCAGTGCCTGATTAGACTCGCCCATCCTGAGGCAGGCTGGGCAAAGCTCCTGTGCATACTGCAGCCCCCCAAATGCTGTCTCTCAGGATGTGGGCRCTAGAAGGCCTTGACTTCCAAATATCTTATTTTCTGGGCAATCATCAGAGGGGCTTGACGGCCTTTCCTGGCCTTTTCCCACAGCACAGAGACACCCTCCAAAGGCATCGGCCTCTAAAACCAACCTGCACTTCAGAAAATGCAGAGCCTCAGGCCAGCACCTCTGCCTGGGTTTAACCACCAGATGCTTTGTGGGACTCAGCCCCTGCTCAGACGAGGGAAGCAACTGGCCTCATGCTGGCTGGAGCTGATCGGGGTGGGCGAACCCACCAAGAGCAACACGTGCCTCATGGAAACTCCCCTAAGGAAGCTCTTTTTGAGCCGCTTTTCACAAACGCCTGCGATTACTTCCAGCTCTCTGGAAAGACGGCTGGTTTTGGAGGCTGCTGAGCTGCTAGCTCTGGTGCTTTACCTTTTCTGCAAACTGGGATCCAGGCATGAAGAATACGTGCCCTAAAACCTCCCTGGTCCATCACTGCTGACTGTCCTTCCCTGTTGCATTTCCCTGCCCTTTCACGTGCCTCCCTACRAGCTCTGGCTGTCCATTCCTTTTGGTCTGGTCTGACCACGGTCAGTGGGCACCCCCTGCACATGAAAACACTTTCCCATTTGCACCCCTTCCAGGTAGCTGTCAAGCACCTCAGGCTGTGAGCCAGCTATGGGGCATCATTTGTCACAGCGAAAATGCACTTTCCTTCTCTTTATTGTCTGTCCCTGATTCAGGTCAGTGCTTCACTTCTCAGCAATTTGCTGTTAATGCCTTGCAGGGGTCATTTTCCCAGCGTGAGCCCGCCAGCGGTCCTGGCCCCATCTCTGCTCGCCAGGCACATCGTGCGGGTCGCGCCCTGGATCTCCTGGGGCTGTGCTGAGCGCTCAGCCCTGCACGGTGCGCCGCTGCGGTGGCCCTGGCAGCCCCTGCGAGACCTGGGTCTCCAGCAGAGAGAGGGGGTTGGGGGTGTGAGCCCATCCTGCCTGATGTCCTGGGGGCTCTCAGACCCCGAGTGTCAGTTGCTGCATGCCCCCGAAGGGACTCAGGGAGTTACGCATCCATAGCCATGCCCCCGGGACACGCAGGCTGGCTCGTGCCCAGAAGCTCTCCTCTGGGTCACAGGCAAAGAGCTCAGCAGACATCGGACTCTCCTGGCCCCCTCCCCTGGCTCCTCGGCCCTTTCCCCCACCACTGGCCCAGCACATCTTCATCTTTGTCGGTCCTGGCAGGGCGATGGGGATCCAGGCAGGTGTCTCGGTTTCTCCCTTCCCTGCTGCAGGTGTCGGCACCTCACCTGTCCCTCCAAAGCCACTTGGCAGCCAGCCTCCCGGGAGTCCCCATCGTGCGGGGCTGATCCCGCCAGCGAGTCCCTTGGGGCTGGTGACCTCCTGCCTGACTCCAGCAACTCTGACGAGGCACTTGGCGAGCCCGCCGGCAAGCCTGTCCTCGGGGCGGTCTGCGTGGCGAACGCAGAGCTCCCCCAGCCTGGCACAGTGCACGACACCAGAGTTGTGGCACAGTCAAAAACTCCCCCAGCTCACGCTCGAACCACCCCCGAGGGTGAAGGGGAGGTGATGCTTTCCCAATGAAATCAGTAGGAGCCCTCAAGGAACAAGGATGGGTTTCTAAGTCACGGACGTCAGGGATTCCAAGGCCATTGCGAGTTGTGTTAAAGACATCCCTTGCACTCGGGTTGATGATTTGTCATTGTCTTTGATGCATTTTTCTCCCTCCAAGGATGTGGACCACCAGATCTCCCTGCATGGCTGTTGRCAGAAGCTCCTGACCGAGGGGAGGACGCAACGTGCAGTCCATCCTCGTCAGACAGCATGAGTGAGCCTGGCTCTCCTTCCCAGGAGGACACCTCGGTATGAGAGGAAAAAAGGGGCCAAGTCCCACAGCAGCCAAGAGCACCCAGTGAGACCTGAGCCTCTGCTCTGCTCCACCGCAGTGGGCGAGGGGACAAGGTCCCACCTCGCCAGACACTGCATTTAAGGGGATGATGGCTCTGTGCCTGGGAAAAGCGGYTTCCCCCGGCAGCCACAGTACTGATCAGGCTGGCATAAGCTTTTGAATGAGACCGTGCTCTGTTTTTACCTGCCCCGCTGCTGGCCAGGGCGAACATTCCTCCTTTCACATCTTCCTCCACAATGCGGATGTTTGATTGAATAACAAAATGCATAAAGCCTCCCACAGGGAGAATAAAATGCTCTTGCTGCACGCTGTGTACCAATACGTGGGTATCAATTAACCCCATGTTCAAATGGTGGCTCTGTGCCATGACAACAGAGTTACTGGGGGAAGCTGCTGGTGAGCTGCTTGTTCTGTTGCTGCTCATAACAATAATTGCTTTCTGCCTCATCGCAAAGGTGGCGATGAAAAGCCAATTGGGGGATCAAGACGTGGCATCCTTCCTGGGAAAGCGGAGGCCAAACCCTCTGCACTGAAGTTTCACCGCTTGGCTATTCTCCTTTGTGGTCCCGCAGAGAGTGCACGCAGCAGGCAGGAGCAAGAAAAGGAAAAAGGCCCAGGGATCACCCAGACTGTGATCACCCTCAAGAGATTTGGTAACCTATAAGGGGAGTCAACCTGCTCTTGGTTTGGCCCAGCTCCAGTACATGTAAACCCTGCACTCTGCTGGCATCCTGGGGCTCTCAGCAGAGATGAAGCTGCAGGGGAGAGGGTAGCGATGGAGCCAGAGAGAGCAAGGCAGGAGGGAACCTCTAATGCAGATATCTGTCTGTASACAGGGGTTATGGCATCCCACATGAGGGCCGGGGTGAAGCTGGAGGGGATTCAGTGGGGCCACCGAGATGATTGGAGCCTGGAGGATGTTGCCTATGGGGAGAGGTGGAAGGAGCTGGCTTGGTGAATCAGGAGGAGAGGAGGTTGGTGGGGACCAAGAACAGCCTACAGCAACTTGGAGGGCATGTACAGAGAGGATGGAACGGAACTCCCCTCTGCATGGCCAAGTGATACAACAAGGGGCAATGACCATAAACTGCAGCTTGGATGGTAACATCGGGAGAAACGTCTCCTCCAGGAGGGTGGTGCAGCCCTGGTACACATACTCTGGCCGATGGACATCATCTTTGGAGGTTTTCAATATTCGGCTAATTAAAGCCATGACCAACCAGGGAAAAGTCCTACTCAGCACCCTGTTGGRGTGTAACTTTGCACACATTCAAAGCACCTTTGCAGATCAAGACCAAGACAGAAGATAGGGAAACTTGATGTCTCTACAGTAACTTGATGGAAAATTATGTGTTGCTTGGCTTTAAAACTTCAAACTCACTCTGGCAGAAACAGTAGCTAATCAGTGGCATGGTGTTATTATTTTGGCAGATATAAATACCCTATTCCTGTGCATTGTCGTGGAGATAACGAACACTCTTTCAGCCTGGGAAGCCTATGCTGTCCTGTTTTTTTTTGCTCATTGCACAAAGGCTGGTACTGGCAGGATACACTGTGCTGTGCTCACACTGTAATTTTGCAGCAGGTATTTTAATCCTCTCCCAAGCTGCATGGCAGCAGGATTGTCATGGATCTAAACCTTTATGGAGATGATAAAGCAGACTGAAAAATGAACATGAGTGCCACTGTCATAATACTCATCCAGATCTGCCTATCATTTTGTTAAGCAGAATAACGTCTCTCTTTCAAAGAGCTGGCCAGGTCYTGAGAAGGTGACTTGAAACGCAGAGTGAGGTCAGATGGTGATCCAGGGGTGCATTCAGGAACAGGCTCACAAACCCCAGGACGTTTTTGCTGTGGAAGAAACTTTCTGGGCTGTTGGGTGCACACCGAAGGCAGCTATGGGTGAGAGGCTGCAGCTTAGCCCCGCGGACAGCACGGGATGGCACGGCACGGCGTGGCACAGTCTTGCCTSCACCCGCACTGCCCTTCCACAGACCTGACCTCCTGCTGCTCCATCGCTCAGCCTCCCCGCTAACATTGCTGCCAGTTGCTCGTTGGGTAGGAAATGGGAGTTTTAATGATTTTTTTCTCAGCTGGGATGTTACATTTTGAAGCAGGAATGTGTGATTTTTCACCTGCTCTTCATGGTGGGCTGCAGGGAAAAACTCAAACCCAAACTCCAGTGTTTGAGGCATTTTAACTTGCTCAGCACAAAGCTTGAGGAGCTAACTCCTGGCAAAAAAAAGTAGGTCCAGAGCTCAGAGACAAACTACTGTTCCCCAACTGCAAGGGACAGCTCATGTCCACCGAAATATGTCACATTTATTAAATGTTTGTTAATCATCCTGTTAGCACTGATGGTGGCTGTATATTCAAGACACGGTGGCAATGGGGCTTTCACATAACTGCAGTCTTTACATGTGTCACCGAGATGGGATCCAAGTACCAATTATTATCTTTGCCTTAATATGGGATGCAATTAAATAATTGCTTCTGGCGTAGATTAGTTTAGCCATATTAGCTACAATACCTGCAGCAAGGATTGTCTTGCATGATATGTTCATGCTGTATCCAAAATAATGGGAGGCTCTTGGCTGGAGGCTCTAAGAATAACCATCCTACAAGAGGAGGGATCACAATTTGAGGAGATAGCTGCTGCACAATGTCCTGTCCTCATTTTTGAAGGAGGAAGGTAAATGGTACGGCCATCACTTTTAATTACTTTGTGCTGGGCAGAAGTTACCCTGCACAGCGGAGCTCGAGGTAGGAGATGTGAGTGTTCCCCCGTGCATTCCAATGCACAGTTAGCCAGAGGAGCTCAAATTGCCTTCCCCAGTGATTTAATTTAAGCTGGTTGATTTTGCCCTAATGCGTGCACACATACAGCCCAGGCTGGGCTGTGAGGCTGTAACATCCAGCCAGTGAGTTATAGCGTCTCCAGCTGTTAAAAACACATCTGGAGGAAACCTTCTTTCTTTCATCTTCCACAGATGTGGGAATGCTAATATATCCTATGCTGGGCATACCGATAAACATGGCACCGRCGCCTGTGAGAACAGTACAACAGGGCATTTCTGAGGGAAAGGCAATTCTCCAAGAGAGGGAAGATATGATCAGATATGATCTGATATGACCACAGATATCACATGCAGCTGCAGCTATTGGGCTGCTGAGCCATAACCTCCAGCCATAGCTGGCTGGAGCAGCAGGAGCTCCTGAAAGCAGGGGGTCAGGGCAAATTTTGGCCCTCAGAGAGGGGGACTCAGTGGCTGTCTCCAGGGCTTGGCATCCTCGCTACCGCGTTGTCCTCGCTGCAGCAGTACGGGGAGYGCCAGGGGTGGGGAGCACTGCTGCTTCGCACCAGCATCATTTATGCCGCTCTGAATTTAAACACTGCGTTCGCCTCCCAAATCTCTCTCACTGAAATGACTTTTCCCCTCTGCCACCTGGTAACAGCCAGGGTATTTCTCTGCTGGGTGCTGCAGACACACTTAATGCAGGAGGTTTCCTACACATCAGACAAGGTGATCTCATGAAAGGGTTTAATCAGCTGTCTTATTTATGCAGATGCTGTAAATAACTCTGCCACTTGTTTTGCCTCCTGCTGCTGCACTACAGTCTGTATTACTGATACAGCCAAGCCGACACAYGAGCGAGGTTGATCGTAATTCACCTGGAGCTGTGGTCCAAACTCACCCGCGCTGACAGTAATAGCCTCAATAAACTGCTCCCTCCAGCTGTTTGTGCCAACCACCAGGGCCAGGTTCGTCTTCTTAATGAGCTTGTCCACCGTGTTCTGTGGATGGAGACGCAGAGGAGAGAATTAGGGGCTATCGGGCTGGAGATGCTGGGCTAAAACCCACCGGCACTAGTGCTTACAGCCACGCACTTATGGAAAAAGCTTAGTAGATTTTAAGCTCAGGTCAAGAGCCCCAATAGTGAAAGCAAATGTAAGTACTTGCAATTTCCCTCGCTGCCACTCAAAAAGACCGTTTGAAATCTGCTCGTGATGGGAGTTTGAAACATCTCAGCAGAGGTTTAACAGCAAATAGTGCTGAGGTGCCACGGCTCCTGTTGCTCCCAACACCTTGGGAAAAAATTTTACTGGGCTGCTTCAAAGCCCTAACTGGGACTCGATCAAAGCCCTTTTGCGGAGCTGGGCTGTACCTCTCTGTGCGGCTCAGAAGCTGGAGCTCAGCGCTAGCGGGGAAGGTGCTGCGGCAGCAGGGGGTAGGAGATGCTCCTGGGCAGGCAGCCTGAGGGCTGCCCGCAGGCTGCGATACCTCAGGTGCACACTGACGGCAAAACCGTGGGAGGGGGGGCAGCCACCGCTGCGACGCAGTAAGGGTGGTCTGTTATTTTTTTATACTACAGGAAAATGGAAAAGATAATGAAATGGCTAGTTTTCAGCTCTTGGTCTGGCACACACATTCATGGCAGCTTAGCTTCTCAACCATTACTTGCATTTAGGGTACCAGCCCTTTGCACTGGGAGTCCCAGGCTCGGGGCACACCCAAGACTGGCTGTAAGTAGGACCTGGGTGTATGTAGCACATCACTGTGAGAACGAGGTCATATTTGAAAGCAACCTGCAGCTTTTTGGAGCCCAGTCAGCTCTTAGGCTCACCAGGTTGATGTGCTTGTATAATAATAATAACCACAAACAGTCTGTGAGTGGGACAGAAAGTCTGGGATCGTCCCCCAAGGACCATGACTGTGGGCTAATGGACACATGAGGATGCAGAGTGTATTTTAACCCACCACCATCTTACTGGAGTGACCCTCACCCTTTCATCATGCCTTTGCTCAGCCACCTTTCAAAGTGTCCCTTGGTCCTGCTCTGAGACCTTGTGATGCCAGGAGCTGCCTCGCTTTGCTGCGATGTCATTAACATGTGCTTGCCAATGCTGTGCAAACCCAAAAGGAGGGTTCCCCAGCTGGAGGTGAAGAAGAACAGGGACAGGGGATGCAGACAGTACCTTGAACTCATAGGATTCCTCAATGATGACCTCGAGCTTGGTGTGCTCCCCCAGGACTGGGCGCCCCATCTCCGCGATTCGACGCTCTTCCTCCTCCTTGCTGGTCAGTGGCTGCTTTTCTTCATTCTCCTCTGCAAAGCAAAGAGCCCGTCGGTGAGCCAGGCCCGGCTGGTCACTCTTTGGAGCTAGCTTCCCGTCAGAGGGGAAGGTCAGGAAGCCTCCAGGTGGGAGCGTGAGCGACAGAGCAGCTGAGAAGGAGGAGGTCATGGAGCAACAGACAAGGTAGTATTGCTGGGAAATGCTAGCAAGAGGTCTGCAACTCGTCCAACCTCAGAAGGAGTCCAGTTCACCCTCAGGGCCGGGGAATAGCTTATTGCCTGGTGTCTGCTGCCCCTCCCACCAGGATGCTGGGAGGGGACAGACCATCGCTAAGGCTGCTCCATTTCCCAGCTCTCCAGGTCTGCATCGGGGCATGGACAGGACATTTCCATCAGCCTGGTACAACCAGAGAGAGCTGCCAGCAGCCCCAGGGCTGAGACAGGTATGAAATCTTGGCTCTGCCTCCTTCTGAGCAGGGCTTTACCCTGGGGAGGCGGCTGGCAGCCGGAGAGCATGAAACTCCTGCTGTGATGGTGGGTCTGGAGGAAATAGTGCTGGGCCATACAGGTGCTAGGAGCCATCCATGGGGCATGGCCTGGCCCCAAACCCTGAGAGAGGAGGCAACGGAGAGACTACAAGAGCAATGGAGCAGGTCTGCACCTCCACTGGCATCCGTGCAACCTTTGGAGCATGAGGACCTCAGGCAGCATGGCTTTCGTCACTCTGCCTGTGCAGACCACCACTGAGCTCCCTTCCAGTCGACCCCAGGGATGAGAAGAAGGACCTCAGGGCTAAAAAGGGCTGGATTCACTGGAGATAGGAGTTAAACTGTCAGTAGGCAAACACCCCAGTCAGTCCATGTTAGACCACCACAGCCCTCGGGTGTCACGCTGCAGGTACCTTGGATGGTGACCACGGTGCAAGGAAGAGGATGATCTCTAGCCTGGACCTTCCTGAAGACAGGTTTGCCTATCAAAGCGATCACCAGGAGATCAGCAGGAGGGACTGTACGCCCCGTGCAAACCACCGCCGTGCGGTTAGTAAACTCTACCGCTACTTCACACGGGGTTAGTGTCACTCCCTTGCTGGTGCCCCTCGTCTGCACGGGCGACACCATGCTGCGGGAAAGCCCTTCTCTGCCTGCTGGTCAAAGGAACTGGCCTGGTGGCCAGAGCCTCGTTAGTCTGAATTATTGTTCCCAGGGCTCCTGAGGGGCTGCTCTGCAACGTGCGGGACCCGGGACCTTCTGCCCCCGCAGTGCTCGGCCTAATGACGGATGCTGGGCTGGCTAACGACGGATGAGCAAACCCTGCTGCTAGGTCCCGCGGGTGGGAAGGGCAGGGGCCGAGGGCTTGAAGCAGCCATGGGGTCCCGCACCTCCTGCGGCGCTCGGGCACCCTGGCCGCTGCCTGGGGAGTGAGGACGGGCTCCCCCGCGCCATGCAGAGCCCTGCGCGCTCCTCCTGTGCCAGCAGCAGGGAGGGGAAGGCTGGACCAAGTGGAGAAGCCCCCTCTGCTCCAAGAGATGGAGGGGGGCGGGGGGGGGCTGCCTGTTGCTTCACGGGTGACGGCTCACCCTCCCCGAAGTGGGGGTTAGGTGTGTGCGGCAGGCAGAGCACTCTGTGAGAGGACACGGTGTTAACGTGACCGGCCAGGACAGAGGGGCCTCGGCACGGCGCTTTCTTACCCTTCCAGAGTTTCCCTCCAGGACAGAACAAAAGCAAAGAGGAAACCAAGAGGAAAGAGAGGGGTGAGCATATAGCCATTAAGAGGAGGGAAGGGGGGAGTGGGGGGAGAGCAGAAATCCATACCTGTGATGGTGAAGCCACCTAGATGAAACCAAAAACGAGAGAGAGAGAGAGAGAGAGAGAGAAAGAGAGAATTAGCATCAGCACAGCAACACGGACACCCTGCAACCTGCAGGGATGCGGTGGTCCTTCCCTGCCCCACGGCCAGGGACTGTGGACACGGGGGGCTGCTCCCCGATACGTACCCCAGGGATAGTGCGGGGAGACCTGAACACAGGCTTTTCAACCCACATCTGCAAGCTGCTGCCCCTCACTATCTAATACATGTGCTGCGGAGTGGATAAAACCACTGCGAGCTTGCCCTGGAGCTGGGGGTGCTTGGGGGAACGAGCGCGGCTTTGCTTCCCTCCCCAGCCGCCCTACCCTGGGGATGGCCAGCAAGGAGATTCAGAAGCTGCGTGGGCTCTGAATCTCGCCAAGACTGGAGGTAAAGTTTGCACCGTCTCTTCGAAAAGGATTGGCCAACTTTCCTGTCCAGCCACGGGCATCCCTAAGTCGCCAGGCAATCCTGTTTCTGCCACGCCAGTGTAAGAGGCAATGAGTTAATCTGCAAGGTGCAGGTTTGTAACTTGGGGTGTCGGCGGGTTTACTATGGCTGTAACAATGCCACTCCCGAAAAATGCTCCTTGTCACAGCGGGTTCCCACTCATTAACGTTAGTGACTTTGGAGCTCTACTCCAAGGAAAGATGTGGCATTAGATACCTGAGCTTACTTATATAGTGCTGACCATCCTAAAAGAGAATGTCGTGAGCAAAGAAAAATGTCAAACAAAACCAATTGTCTTCCAAAAATACACAGACAAACTGGAAAAATGGAAAAGAAAAATGAATGCGCGCTTACCAAGCTCATTCAACAACAGGGCTGTGAAGGAGACAGACAGAGACAAACACAGAAGAAGAAAAGTAAATGAATAATGAAATCAAAAGGGATATCCACAGAAAGACTCCAGATCCCAGGGCAGAGATTTCAGATCTGTAAAGCTGCAGGATACCATTAGTGTTGAGAGAAAGTCACTAAAAATAAAGGAACAGAAAYGTTTCATGGGATTGTGGATTTAAAATAAAAACTATTGCAAACGTGGGGTGGATATGGCATTAAAAGGCACACTCCAAAAATTCATTTTTCCCCTTTGAATTGTATGTGCAAGATCTTCCATTGGTCTCGGAGGCAGTTCTGCCCCGGGGGAGGACACAAGATGTCCCACGTGCAGCGGCTACTGGCTTTGACCTCCTCCAGCTGCCTAATGGGGAGCAATAGCTGCAGCAGGCAGCTGCGCTTCTGGTGTATACGAGAGAAGAAAAGTCTGTGGCAAGGCTTGGCTTAAGGATCTTGTCACTCAACATTTTAGGTCTCCAAAACAAAAGAAAAAGCCTCTCCCTTAGCGCACCGGTGGGTCTCTGGCCCCTGAGGCGTGGACCCCACCATGGCTACGTGGCCCAGGGGTGACATTTCAGAGGTGCTCTCGTCTCCAGGGTGCCGAGCACACAGCTCACCCTGCCTCACTGCCTCTCGTACAAAACCAAGCACAAAAACTGAGTTAAAAAAAAATCATTGCATGGCCAAAGCAGCAAATAGCATCCTTTAAAATCTTGACTTGCCTTCCAGCTAGTGAGTTTGCAAAGCTGAGCTTCCCTCAGGTTTCCTCAGTTATCTTTGTGACCAGGAAGATGAGGAACTTTATTTCCTTTTCCTTTTATTTTTAATTAAAGATGTCAGCTGGGATCTYGTGAGTTGGTACCATGATTCTCAAACCTGGGGCCTGGAAAGCACGTTTGCTCTTGCYGGACTGGCAAGGCTGAGGCCACACTGGTCCCTGGGCAAAGCCGGAGCCRCCGAGTTGAATTGTCCATGTGTCACTTTATCCTGGCAACACTGGCTATGCTCCATAGATGCCACCGGCACCATTTAATGACAGAAATCCCACCTGCAGAGCCTGGGCCATGCCAGCGTGTCTGATTTTTTTAGCCCTGCTTCTGCTAGCTAGTCACATAAACCAGCAGGAAATCTGATGGAGGGGACGATGCAGCTGACCTAGACGGCACTTGCGCTGAAAGGGGAACGTGGCATTGCTGCCAGATGTGCTTTTAGCCTGAAACACAGCAGCACGTCCCCACTCAGTGTGGGGACTGCTGGGGGCCCTCTCCGTCCTGAGCAAATAATATATTACAACCCCGTGCCTGCTGAAGGGGTTCATCCCTTCATCCCTTACATCCCAGAAATTAGAAAGCAGCTTCAAGGCAGACAGACCAAATGCTGCTGCCAATTTCTGACAAAGRCTTTAATAAGGGTCTGTTGTAGGGCAACTAATTATCTTAAGTAACTCTAAAACTGCTTCTTGCTCAGCGACCAGTAGTGCACAGAATTAGCTGTTGCCATTAATTTTCACTTAATTTCCTAGCGGAAAAAAAATGCACAGAAAAATAAGTGAACTCTGTCTTTTTGGGGAGGTTTGCAGTTGGTTTAGAAATGTGATGAAAGAGGAAATAGTTTTTATTATTCCTGTGAGAAGCTATTATCCGGTGCAGAACCATGAAACTTTATTTGAGTATAACCTGATTTCTCCTAGACTGATTGCATCTTATGGTATTACTTGCTTGTGCCATGATTCTCAGCTATTTTCAGATCCTAGTGCCAGTATAAAAAAGGCTAAAGTTACTGCTCTGGCCATGCATTTTATTTCAAGCRAAGGCTATTTTATCTTCCGATAAAAATGATGCAGCGTTGCCTTTTTTACTTCTCGAGACTGAATTTTCTACTCGATTAAATGAAGGTGTAGCTGCGACGTGGCAGGGCAGCRCTCTCAAAATGTCTCTGGGGGCTGGCAATGCTCATCGTCCCCTGCCCGGGTGCTCTGGGGCTCTCCCCGGAGCACGCCTTGCTCCCGGGGGGGGCCCTCGTGAGCGAGACGGAGTCCTCCCGAAATGAAAGAGGAAAGAAAACAGAGCAAAAAGGTGCAGTGGCCAAGCTTCGAAGGAAGGAGGGCAAAACGGCCGGGAGCCAAAGTGCGAGGAGAAAGGAGTGTGAGAGTAGGGAGACACAGAGAAAGCGGACGGCAGCGTCTCGAGAGCTGGTCTGGTTTTACTCTCACACCTTTCACTCCTCGTCGTAGCCACACCGGGTCCCCAAGCACAAGGAAGAAACTGCACTCTTTCTCATACTCCTCACGGTCAAGTACTCTAAGGGTAATGAATTTCCTGTGGGAACACAAGACAAAGGCAAACACATGATTGGCGTCACACACGCATGCAGTTCACGTCCGCCCGGGTGCCGTGGTGCCGGAGATGGTCGGGTGGGGGGAAGCGGCTGCACATCCCCCCCTGGGGCTTATGGGGAAGGGCAGGAGCATCCCCACCACCCGGCTGGGGTCRGACCTTGGTGGGCTGGGGAAAGGCTGAGTTCAGGGGGGACGGGAAGCGTCCTCRCTCCTGCCCTTTTCCATAGGCGTTGGGGATGTGAGCTCGGTGTTGCAGGTGCCAGGCATGAGTGAGCCAGACAGGGACACACAGGCTGGGCTCAGCCCCGGAGCACGTCCCCCACCTTTCTTCTCACTCATCTCCACCAGCCGGGGCTCCCCGATCTCTAGGTAGAAGGTCTTGTTTTTCTCATACTCCTCATCATCTATCACCTTGATTGATATCGTTTTGCTGGAACAGAGAAGAAGAAATAGAGATTCAAGAGTAAGGGGGGAAAAGGGAGGAGGGGAGACAGGGAGAGGAGGAGGAGGCTGGAAATGGCAGTAGAAGGGGGCTGCAGACAGAAAACAGTGGGTTTGGTAGCACAGGCTGGAGGGGCAGCACAGCCGAAAGCAAAGGGCAAGAGCCGATGGGACGAGCTTGCCGCAGGATGAGCATGGACCACAGGGTCAGAGCACCAGCAGCTCGCATGGTGCCATCCTCCCCGGCATGGCCAGAGGCCACGGCTGGACATGACACAGCCTGGACCAGTCTCCCCAAGAGGTGCCTCGGCCTGGGGGCAGCAAGACACGTCCCTTTCCAAAAATCCAGGTTGCAGAACAGCCCCTTGGCAGCTTGCACACACCGCATAGGCTCCCAGGGGCACGAGCACTGGGAACCAGCACAGACCAAGCCCCTGAAAGCACSATGCACTGCTTAAATCAGCCCCTGCACACAGAAGAGGCTCTGTCTCACGAGGCACAGCAGATCCATGCACAACATCATGATCAGCTGCTCAGTTTGGGCTTTGGAGGCTCCAATTTACAAGCTTGAAAGGAGTGCTGGAGTTAGGACTTTTTCTGTGGAGGGAACGTAAGGGAAAGACGATCTTTCTGGTTAGGGCAGGGTGAAGGAAAGCTTCAGTGACGGTGAGTTTTGACTTTTTTATTCTCCTTTGCAAGCAGCGCATCCTTCCCCAAGCCCCGAAGGTTTGGTTGTCTCCTGTTCGAGAGTTGTGCAGCAGGTCTCTCTTCTCACATGGCCCAGGGTTGCTGAATTTGYCCCTGCGGCATCAGCAGGGCAGGTCCAAAGGCAGAGCCCCTGCTCAGAGCACAGCCACAAAGCATGCACCGTGAAGGGTGAAAGCCTTGCAGGAGGCTGTGGCCACCAGCAGAGATTTGCTCCTTGGGGCACCCAATAGAGCGAAAATTGAGTGAATGAATTGCTTTACCAGGGGGGAAAATAGCACGGAAGAAGTTTTCCAGCTCTTTTCAGGGACTCACGTAAGAAGCCCCGAAACACCCAGCTGAAAGCTGCTTGCCAGAGGGTGACCAAACCCCTGGGGAACAAGGGGATAGTGCATGGGGAGAGGGGGGCTACTGTGGTCTTTCCTACAGTGCAAAGCCCTTGCAAAGACAAGATGGGGACGGGGGGGGGCAGAAATCCAGCAACCCCTGCTCCCACCCCGAGCACCCTGCTCACCGTCATGCACGTGTGGCATTGCTGTAGGGATGGGACTCCCTCCTGGCTGTGACTTTGTCCCGGACAAGAAATAAGAAGGCAATGCAGTGACTGTCTGCAGCCCTCTGCTTGCTGCCGACCTCCTGGCTGGATTTGCTTTTTCCCCACACTTGATGGCACTGCCCTCCTGTGAAGGGTCTTGCTTAAACAAGCTTCCCAGTYGCTCTCCCCCCTGCCCAAGCCTGCCTGTCCTGTCCTTTGAAGAAATGCCTCTTGTCTCATCGCTGGTTCCTCTGCGCTTTCCATGGGCAGCCAGCACAAGTCAGAGCAGCCCCAAAGCTGCTCTAATATAYGATCAAGGAGGATCTGCTGTTCCTGGCAGGTCCCAGCACTGAAAACCCATAAACATGGAAGAAAGCCACACTCTAGGGGAGTGAAATTCAGGCCATGCTGCCGTAATTTCTGGCTTTCTCCCCTCCTTGCACGTCTGTACTGCCACCCAGAGCCCCTCTGTTAAGCCGACAAGGATTTGGCAGCAGAGTCGACATTTTATTCTCATTCAGAGCAAACACCGCCAAGCACTTGGAGGAACAGCCAGGATGATTTCTTGTGCTGTTTGCTATGAGTCAGAAGTGTATTAAGTTTGCCCTTCATGCTTATAATGAAACCATTTACTCAAGAGCAAGCGATGGCTGTGAAAAGTGTAACAATGCAGCACGGCTCAGTGTAATTGTATTTTATAATGAATATCTGTAATAATTTGTTCTGTTTGTAATTATKGCTGCAATAGGTTTGTACATAGGAAAAATGGTTACCAAGCACGCAGCTGATCTTGCTTTGCATTGATGAGTTAGGGGAAATTATCGCATATTAAAAAACTAATGAAGGATGCAAAAATGCTCTCAGCCAAGCTATCAAAGAGGACCTGACAGAATTAACAGAATGGCACAGTTTCAAAAACATTACTAACAAGATCAATAATTTTCCCGACAACTCCCATTAAAATGTACACTGCACCCTGCCCCCATGTATGAAAAAAAAAACTTTCTGAGGAAAGTTAATTAAAAAAGCTGCCTTCATGAATTCTCAGGGCAGCAGAGGTATTAAGACGTAAACTTCCTATGGGTGTGCTCTGGCTTGCCGTGTGTGGCATTCCTCAAAGCCCCACAAAATAATTCTCTCCCACAAAAAGAAACCCGGATGCCAATTAAAAAAGCTGTTCCTGATGCTTAGACCCAACACCAGCAGGACTTCTTTGAATAATGCGGCCTCRGGGCTTAAAGTGCCACTGCCAGCAGGTGCTGCTATTATGCAGCAATTTTCCAAGAGWTCTTTCTAGGGTGCGAGCAAATGCTCTGTGTTGGGTAGACATGTGCACTGAAGCTGTTTCTGCTGTACAAGGTTGTTGGGGAAAAAGGGTGGGAGGAACAAACGGCAAGTCTGCTCTCCGGATGAATCTCCAATCAGCAAGAATTGCTGAGGCAAATTTGTCCCTGGGATGAGACTGCAATCCCGGAGAAAAGGATTTCCTCCTAATGGTGTTTGAGACCACATCTGTTTGACAAACAGCAAGTATGTGAAAATAACACAGGCTATTCTTAAAGCATGCCTGATCTCCATCGCACTGCCTTTTGCCTGCTGCAAAGCCCCTCTGCAGGGTCCYGCATGTGCGCGGCCACGCGGGAGGGTTTGATCAATGGAGAAGGAAGAGGATCAGGCAACTGCACAATTTATCCTGCGTTATGGTAAGGACTGCTTTCTACAGTAATTTGGGAGGTGCACGGATGACACCCTGCTCKTGCTGGACCTTCTGCTGTGGTCTCTGCTTCTCACTCCTCTCCTAGGCAATTTGCTGGGTAGTGTGAGCTGTGATGCTGGGAGCAGCATTGAGCTAGTGTGGGGCTGCCCGTGCCGGCTGTGGATTGCCAGCCCACGTTCCCAGTGGCCTCACCTAGTCCTGTGCTCCTGCTGCATTCAGCGTCCAGTTTTGCAAGCCTGCTGCCTGCAGTCCTCTTTTTCAGAGGCACACGTCGCTGTGCGAGGCTGATTTTCTTGCGTTACAGCACATGGTGAGAATGAGGCAGACCAGGAGCGGCTGGCAGAGCCAGGACAGCTTGCTAAGGGTCATGGAGCGATGCGGGCGGCAGTGCTGAGCGCAGCAGCTGAGACATCTGCCCCTTGGTTTCCCTAGCTGGACGCAGCGGGATGAAGTACGCCGAGACCCAAAGTCCCGACARCGCAAGTACGTGCTGAAATTTGCATTTAAAATCTCTCTCTCCTGTGGCTCAGGGGCTCTTTCAGCACAAGACGTGGTAGTGCTTGTGTAAACAGAAAACAACAGGGACACTGTATAGCACCCTGAAACCCCCACTGCTGAGTCACTGCAGGGCCAGAAACCAGGAACCCCAAATCCACGAGACAGAGGGAAAAAACAGAAGATTAAACCAGAAGATTAAAGCAGCCTTTAAACCATTACACATTTTCTTCAGCTTGTGCGAATCTGGGGTCAATCCAGGTGGCGTTTCCAAGCCGTCCCTCAAATCCTCACAGAGGTCTAGAATGAGCTTTGATTTGGGGATGAAAGTGGTGTTTCTGCCATAATCTAACATCTCCAGGAGCTGGGTATTTAAGCCAAACACTCAAGATCCCATGAGTACGCAACACCACAGCCCTTGAAAAAGCTGGAATATTTTTGTCCTGCCTTGTCCCTCGGTCACACTGCAAGTGGGAAAGAGCAATTTCTGGAGCATGTCTCCAAGAGATTTGGGTGCAATGGGCTAGAGGTCCCTCTGCCGAGCCCGGCTGTGTGTTGGCCTAAACCACCAGACTTGGCACCTCCTGCCTTCCTCCCTGCCCGCAGCAGGGAGCCCCAGTGACAACATGGGGCAAATTTACAGCAAACCACTGCTGCTGCTGGGGTTTTCCTTCCATTGGTGTTGAGTCCATTTTGCCTCAGCTAAAGAGCCCTGCTCTGGCATGAAGGCTGAGGGCATCCATGGCACATCCAACTCTCTGCATTTCTGTACCAGAAATTGCTCTTCCCTGAGTCTGTAGCCAAGGCAATTGCTGAGGGAATGAGTTTCATCTCATTTCCATGTACCGGAAATCAAAGAATAAAACAAGTCTTGCAGAATTGCAGCTCCAGCTCTTCTCTTGCTGACACCCAGCAGCAACAAGAGAAGGATGGTATCTTCATGAACACGGCATAAAAATCTCTGCCCTCGCTCCAAGCCCAATGCTCTCCATCAGGATTTAGTTTTCATTTCAAACCATGCTATTTCATTCATGCTGTAAAGGTCTTTTAACAGAGCATTCCCACACAACCCTTAGTTACAATAGCCTATGGAAAAGTCCTCTTGGCTGGTGATGCTCTAAGGATGGTGCACCAAGGGAAGAACTGCTATACCCAATCGGACCCAATGGCCATCCAGCACAGCCTCTTCTTCTGACAACTGCCAGGAGCACCTTGGAGTAGGAGGATATAAGAGCAGGATGGGCATACAGACAGTATTTCCAACTGATGCTCTCCCAGCYGCCAGATATTTGTGTCTCAGGGGTTTCCTAGCCAGACCAGGTTTCTATGTATTCAGCTATGCTCTGCAGATTTCTTCCATTTCCCTTTGAGCTTGGGTAAGCTTTTGGCATTTGCGGTATCCCACGTGCCAGTCTAGCACAGGGTGACAGGAGCAGAACAGAGACCAACAGGGGAATGTTTCTCTACAAGTATGTTTTTCGTCAAAGGCCACATGAGAAGATGGGCGCAGCGCTGGGCAGTGTAAGGAGCTGGGACTCCCAGCTCTCCTGTCTTCACTAGCCTTTTCTCTCTAGTGGGATCAGATGGCACCAGGAATGACTGGTGACAACCTACATGGACCTTTGCATTCATTTTGAACCTGAATATCTGCACAGTCACGGCGCACCAGTGGAAATCCTCAATATACTCACAAAAATCCTRCCACTCCCAAGCTACACGGTACTGCTTAGTTAAGTGAAATGGCAGAAACCCCTCTCATGAGTTGGACAAGCAACCAGCACTGCAAGGACCAAAGGAGCTTGCTGTTTCCAAGACATCAGCAATCAGCTCCAGAGAGATGCAGGCAGGACATGCTGGGGGACAGGGGACATCCTCCAGGGCACTTCTTGACAGGGCCAGATCTCCAGGAGCAGAGATGTGTCAAGTCCAGCACTCACTTCCTACCGCTGCTCAGATTCAGCATGGCGAAAGGTGGTTTTCGTTGCTGCACAATGCATCTCTTAGCTCTCTTTTAGAACTGCAATCATGCCTTTTTAACACTGCTTTCTTTTCKTCTTTTTTTTTCGAGTGAGAGAATGAGACCAGCTACCTCCATCCTTGGAGACGTTCAAAGCTCACCTGAGCAACTTGCTTTAGCTTTGATGTTGGACCCCTGAGAAAAGGTTGGACCAGAGACCTTCTAATCCAGAGACCTTCCAATCCAGAGACCTTGCCCATCTCAACCCTGCTGTGCACTTAGATCAGAGATCTCGCAGCTAAGAAAGCATCATTGTGCCCAGATCACCCATGAGCTGGCACTGGAATAGCTAAGAAGTACTGCCCGTAGCCAGTAATGGTGTCTCCAGTGGGCCAGGAAAATGATAATCTAAACACACAACCAACCAACGGCTATAGCAGTCAGTAAGTAGCTTGCCCATGAGAACATGGCATGCTGTTGCTGCCCGGACAGACAGACACTTATTCCTGAATCAATAGAGGGAACAATGTRCTTATGCAGCTTGTCACCCATCCAACTTCCACTGATCACCCAGGAGAACTACATGAATAGCTTGGAGAACTTTCAACTGCAGATTTATAGTTACAACATCCAGGGTAGGCAGTGGGGAATGGAGTCCTGTTGCCTAAGCCTGGTGCTGCCAGCCCTGACCCCTCAACAGCCAAGCACTTCCCACCCAGAGGGTCAGCGATCGCGGCGAGAGAATAGCCGCGAGGCACGCACGTTCTGGAGGTGACATTTCAAAGCCACATCCATTGGCGCTGCCTGTTCCAGCACGCATTCTCAAACTCCCGCAGAAAGCTGCCACATTGATTTCTCATACGTCTGCTTGTCAGCCAGTCACTTAATTAGCTGAAGTTAAAGCTTGCCATGAGAGAGGGGCATGTGGCTTGGGAGAATCCCTGCCTCCCGCAGCTTGTGTGAGTGCTGTGCAGAGGGGCAAGCAGGCTGCTGTAGGGGACCGGGTGCTGTGGGGGAGAAAGATCCCAAATCMTCATCAGGGCTGGGCACCACCAGAGCCAGCGGCCAGGGCCATGCAAACTGGCTGTGGCCACAGCAAGGAGCCTGGACSAGACCCCAGGGCACGGCTGGAGCCAACCACCAAGAGCAAGGCAGCTCTTTCTCTCCCCATCCCCGCCTTCACTACGCTTTACTCTCCATCTCCCCAGCTGTCCTTATCTGCTTGGTGAGCCTCCCCGGAGGCTGCAGGGGCTCAAAGCCCTGTCCATGCTGTTAGAGACGCAAAGAGATCTAGCTGCTCTCGTGTCTGTCTCTGCAGCACACAACTCTTCTGACTGGGGCACCAGGGAGTGCTTTCGTGCACTTAGCAGCTTCATTGCTCAAAATCCTGACAGCTACTCAAGGAGGGAAGTTGTCTTGTTGCTGGGAAGGAAAAGGAGCAGATCAGGCTTTTCTTTCACCAGTTGACAACAAAATTGCACCTGATGGTGAGGAGGCAACAGCCTCCCAGGCAGAGAGACACCCAGGTCTGTGGTGGAGGTGTTTGTCCCAGCCGCAGGGGACGTGTGCCTGGCGGGGGACACGCGAGAAGGCAACGTGACCCCTGCTCAGCCAGCACAGGGACGCACCTTCCTGAGGGACAGAAGGTGCACGGAAATGGGCCAGATTATGTGAACGACCTTGTGTCACACATGATTTTAGCTGTTACCCAGTGGTCTCTGAACAGATGAGAGGGTTCATTAGGGTTTGTGTCCCTGCTGATGGGATCCCATCTTTGTAAGATGTCCCATGAGTCACTCACGCGGGGTCCTTTGCAGAACCAAGCCTTGCTGACATGAAATGTCTGTACTTAATGAAAATTTTGCCTGAAGTGTGCTGCAAACATGTCATGGAGGGCAACTGAAGCTAAGCCTGACGCATGCTTTGGGAAGTGTGGATGGATGTGAGCTGATCTGATGTGGCAGCTTGGTTTGATGGTCCAGCAGYCCAGATCTGCATGGGGCTGCACAGTCCAATGCCTACCAAAACCGTGATCGAGCACACTAGCCTGGGCACTGCAAACAAAGGGAGGGGGAACCGGTGCCTCTATCCTCCCCCCACCTCTGGAGCCAAAATTCATCTGGCTGCTCTTATTTCCTTGGTTGCCCTCCACCTCTTTCTCCAAGGCTTGCTGAATCAATCTTTGTAAGACCACAGGGCTGTGTTGTCATTTCCATGGCTGCATAAACCAACTGCTCCCCTGGCCTCAGGATGCGTTGAGCTTAAATGACARCATACAGTTCAAATACATAACGCTGGCCTGCTCCAGAGCATCACTACCAGGAAAATCCTGGAAAAGGATCCAGCCTGATCTTCCTTGGCCTTGCAGAGATACRAGACGTGGGAGGTGGTTTGCAGAGACAGGAGGACTGAGAGCTGTTGCTGCTCGAATAGCTGGGAGATGACAGGCACAGCTGATGCTCGGTGCCTCAGAAAACACTCTTCAGGAGCGACRGTTGCCAGGTAAGATGATTTCGCATGCTAGACTGAACACTGCTTGACTTTCTTCTTAGGAAGACCATATTGGGCAGGATTTGTCAGACCAGGAATGCTTTTCTGGGGAATCCTCGATGTTTGCTCTGATTTGACTGTGAATTTTGCACTCTTGCTAATGCACTTCTTCATTCGTCTGTCAATGTCACATTTTGCAAGGCGCCAGCTAGGCAAAGATGCATGGCACTCTCTTGATCTGCCCCAAAGCAGGGCCTGAGCCCTTGGTCATGCTTAAATGTTTCGCCGTCCCAGGACAGCTGAAGGTGTGGCCTCCCCCTTCCCGTGGCTCTGGATGTGGTAACACCAGGACAAAACAGTGCTTTGCTCTTCTTTCCCAAACCTACTGCCATGCGTGCCTAGTGATGGTGATCCACAGTCCTTAAAGCCCCCAGAGTGCCTGCTGGAGGCAGGATCACTGGGGGGATCAAACAGGAGAGACTCCATCTAGATCAGTATCTGGATCTCCAAGGACAGCATGCACAAACAGTGCAATACAAGTGACAAYGACTAGGAGGGAAAGCACATTTGATGTGAATTTGATCAAAAACAACCCCAGCAGCAATTCCTCAAGGCGCCTGGGAAAGCTGACAGAGCAGAAATAACTTCTCCCCTGGCTTTGCACAACCCTGCCCGTGCCAGCTAAAACTGCCATTAGCCCCTAAAAATTCAACCCGCGCTGCAAAGGATTGATTGCCCAGGGCTCAGCCCARCCCAACATCTTTGCTCCATATAAAACCCTGCAAATCCCATTTCTAAGCCTGCAGGGTTCAGAGCCAAAATCTGACATTTCCCCCCATTCTGCCTTTCTGGGATTTTCTCCTTGTGCCTTGCCGRTCAGTCAGGTCTGTGGGTAACGAAGGAGACAGAAACTCGGCTCCAATGTTTCATCATGCTCCATCAGCAAGATTTGCTCCGGCTCACAGGGATCTGGGTGAAGGGGGTGGGAAGTTGCAGGGAAGAGACGTGTGCTGAGCTGAGAAGGGGTCAAGGTTGGATTTGAAATCCCCGCTGGAAAACTTGAAGTGGAAAACAAGCATGGTGAGGAATAAAATCGTGAAGRGATTTGGGTGGGACAGGACCTCTGGGTCAAACCCCCATCCCTCTCCCTGATTGTCCTCATACACATTTTCCCCAAGGAAAGCAACTGGAAACTCACACAAGTGCTTCTTGCTTCTTCTACGCACCCCAACACGCATGCAGCTTTTCTTTACAGCCAGGTCCCCCTTACCACAATAATTGCTCTAACCTTTCAAATAAATATGAGTTGCTCTTCCCCGTGTGCACCTGGCATAGTTGCCATGACAATGCTCCTCAAACAGGAGACATCGCTCTTATTGAAATGGCTTTGGCACTCCCCAAAATGAATTTCAGTGAGCAACTGCCATCAGAAGGGACACTTCTGCAGCCCTGTAAATCATTTAGCAAACTTTGCYGAGTTAAAGCTGACTAAACAAAACAGTGGGGACCATACGAAATAATAGGTCCATGTATAATAGCATGGCTTCAGCATCAGGAGTTGGGATTCAAGGAAGCCCAAAATACATCTGCTGTGCATCAGCTGCTCCAGCACCGCCAGTGCAGCAAAATTGTGTATCAATCATAGCAGTGCTTCCCTCCCAGGGAAGGCACGTTTCAAATCCYGCTTGCCTGAGTTTCAGGGCAAGGGAGAATTTCCCTTGTCGTTTGGGAAAACACCGGACCAGGGGTCTCGATTGTGCCCTGCCACTCTGCCAGGGCTGCTGACAGGTAGCTCTGCTGCCGGAAAAGCAGCTGTACGTGGGTAAAGAAGGAGAGGACAAGGGGATGCTCAGTGACAGCAGAGGGCACGCCACAGAATTTGAAAGGGCAAACATCAATATGGAAYGTGCAGGCTCCCTTTCAGGAGCAGCATCCAGCTTCATTTTAACTCCATGTGCAGTCAGGGATGCATCTGACTCCTGTCATTTGCTGGCTGGCCCCAAAGATCAGCCCCCTCTTTTCAAGACACTCCCCCARAACTCTTGGAGTGGTGACCCAAATGCAGGATCAAGGCCTCCTGATGGTGTTGCAGAAATAAGTACTTCACCATCACTACGTTTATCRCCCTTTGCCTAGTGATGCAAGTGACTGACTTCAAGACTCGGAAGGTACCTGTGACTGAACCAGTTTGTGCTGCACTGCTCACACCGGCATGCCCTGCTGCCCTCAACAGCTTCTGTGACAACTTAGCAAAAACRTGTGTGCACGCACACACACGTGCACACAAGTTGCAGTCAAACCGCTGAACAAAATGACATCTGCCTCCACAYGCGGTGTGTGCATGTGTGCAGATGGGATCTGTATTCGCAAGCGCAGCACACAGCAAACATCCTACCTGCTTTCCCTGCCGGGGCCCTGCTGATGCTAATGGACTCATAAGCTACAGAGAAGCCTTTTGATCTTTTATGAGCTTGTCGCTGTGTCACACTGAACTTTCATTAGAAGAAGTTGTAAGTAAACTCCTATCAAAGGAGGTTCAAGWGCAATGCTCACATTTTAGCAATGCTGCAGAGTTCACTCCTGCTCCAGACTCCCTTTGCAAGTCACCCATGCTGGACCAGTATTGGAGGTTACCTGACTGTATAAAAGACATGAAGCCTCTGGGTACTAAC
Organism: Oceanodroma leucorhoa; assembly: GCA_030449065.1. Classification (NCBI taxonomy): domain Eukaryota; kingdom Metazoa; phylum Chordata; class Aves; order Procellariiformes; genus Oceanodroma; species Oceanodroma leucorhoa. Next base: position 406,835 of record JASVER010000222.1, on the reverse strand, counting down.
AGATGAAATGCTGTCGTTATACAGGCTTGAAGCATCAGGGGGTGCTCATTTCTGAAGCCCATAACCCAAGCCATGAGCTACACCCCAGTGCCATGCAATGCCATCGCTATGCCACAAGGCAAGCCCTGTGAGGGAGGTGATGCAGAGCTTCCCAGGGATAAGGCCAGCAAACTCAGAACAGGCCCTGTAAAATACTCTCCAGCCACCCCCAGAGAGGGGCTGCTGCTACGGCAAGGCTGCCTTAAACAGTGACGATGTTTAGAGCATTAAGTCAACAAATGACCCCAAAATCTCAACTCTCAAGTTCTGCTGCTTGGCTCTGGCCAAGAAAGAGCATGTGCTAAACCTGGGGTTGAGCACCAACAGCGGGGGTTCCTCTCTGCCCCGAGCCCAGCAAGACATTACAGGGAGGGGACAAACTTGGCCCCAGGGCTTGGCTCCGAACACAGCAGAGCAATGGGGAAAGCTGGTCTGCCTCTGAAATTTGTGTCTCTGGACACCACTTGTTTTCAGAAAGAGGGAGTAAGTGCGGGAGCTGATTTTACCTCCCCTGGCTGGAAACACAGCCAAGCCTTCAGACAGCTTGGGAGTTGTTTTCATTTTATTTTTTCTTTCCTCCTTCTTTTCCAACAAGCTGCCTCTCCAGAGGGCAGAGGAAAAAACAGTGTGCCAGCTGAGAGCAGAGATGGGATTTTTTTCCCTGCCTTTTCAAACACCTCCAGGTCTTTAGGAGCTGCTAGCGATTAATGCCCATCCCCTCRCAGAGACCTTTCTGACACTGCCTCAAGAAGACCAGAGGACCCTAATGTCCTTGGGCTGCTGTGTCCCAGCAGAGGCGGGCGCTAGAAGATGTGCGGRGCTGTGGGTACCCGGGCGGAGGGTGCTGCCACAGCAAGGACCCATTCCCTGTCCCTGCTGAAGGGTTTTGCCATGCCGGTGGGTGCAGCATCCCAACAAGGGCCACTCCAGTGGGGTTTCCCTGCTGCTGGACACACTCGAGGTCAGGAGCACATGGGCAATTTCAAGAGCCACTGTTCACACTGCATGACTGACACGTCGTCTGTTTGCTGCCAAATAAATTGAACTGTGAAATACAGCCCTCTCAGCTGAAACTCTGTGTATAAAACCCCTTTGAAACAGACACCAGGTCTCCCCAGTGATACATGGGGTTAAAGCCTGTCATGGGAGCACAAAAGCAAATGCATATTTGCTAAGGATCCTTCCCAGGCCAAGATAGGCAGGAAACCAACCCTACAAGGAGGATGAAAAAATTCTGCTTCTSTCTCCAGTTACCAAGGAGATTGTTTAAACAAAGCTAAAATAAGAGGAACCGAGTGGCCAAGAGAAACGTGAGCGTGGAAGAGCACTTGAGTGCTTTGTGACAGCTTGCTGCCTTACAAGCTGGGCAGGGTCCCTGCGATGGGCTCGAGCTTGGGCAGCAGCTCTTCCCCTCTTCCTGGGGGAAAAAGGTCCACATTTCTGTTTACATGCACCTGGGTGAAAAATGGCAAGGAGCATTTAAAAATGGCAACACAGAAAAGTCCCTGCCCACAGAGGCCTCAGCTGCGTGTCAGCCCCATTTATGGCAATTACAGGACACAGTATTTGGTGCCCTCAGCCTAGACCTCAGTCTTGGTGTGTTCAGGCCATCAGAGGAGACCTCCCTGTGGGAGCAAACTAAATCCAGCTATATGTGGGGCTAAAAATGACTCCCCTTTATGGTCAGCTCAGCAGCTCCAGTCCCCGTCTATAAGCTCRGAAGACTGGTGGATATATAGAATGCCAGATGGAAAATCCTACTGCAGAGCCCCGTGGACACACACATGTTGGATTTGCTCCCTGTGACAAAGGTGAGAAGCCAAAGCCCAGCAGATTGTTTGCAAAGACAGGGCTCTCTCAAGCCCCACAGGTTGCACACCCCACGTCAGGGGCTGCGCAGGGGCTGCCCCAGGTCCAGCTGCGAGTGGCTGTCATGCTAGAAACTGCTGATGTTACRTGGAAGCAGAGATTCCCACAGAAATCCCAGAGCCTGGGAGCTGCTTTCCATCCCTCTGCAATCCTTAGCTCAGACAACAAGAGGGAGAAGTTCCCAGAAGCCGTTTCTCCAGCTGATCCTCATATCTTACACATGCTCATCTGGATTCCTGATGCCCTTAGGGCTTTGAGTTAAAGGCAGAGCATGTCAAAGGGCCTGTCATTAAACTTGCCCATGACTTTCCACTGTTTTAGAGTCTGTTTCAGTTGCTTGATACTTTGCCAGACTTTAGCCATTCAGACTGAAACTTTCCGTGTGGAGTGGCCACTGCTGAGAGAGTTACGAAAAGCCCCACCATCTTTGCCACTGAAGACTCAGCTTTGGGAAAAAAAATATGCTGCTTTGCCCATGCAAACATTTTTTTTCCCGAACACCATATTGAGTAATTCTCTCTTCCTTATGCTTTGCTGCACAGGATGAAACTTAGCAGAAGGATCTCTCCAGTGCTTAGGATGTGCCAATCCCATGAAAATGTGCTTAAATTAGACCAAGTTCTAAGACTCCAAAAACTTGCAAAATGTGTAGGCTTCTTCGAACTGGCAGCTCAAGGTCTTGGAAAATTTCATCTGCTCTGGCTATCCTCCATCCTCTCCCAATGCCAAACCTGCCTTTGCACAGGCTGTGCCCCCAGCAGGGCTTTCCCTGTGCCTGGGAGCCACTGGGGAGCTGGGAGCTCTGGCCGTGACAGGGAAGCTGGCTGGCCTGGGTGCCCGCGGCAGGGGCAGCCCCAGCGCCTGGAGAAATCCCACGTCCGTGCCTCCCCTCCTTCTCCTTACTGTTGSCCTCCGAGCTATGAATGTCTCCGAGCACGTGGACTTCCAATTGYAGGCTCTCTGTGGGAATTTTGGTAGCCCTCCTCATCAGCTTGTGCTAGGTAAGCAATGATGCTTGCCGGGGCATCTASGTTCGCACCCTCATGCTCAGCCTGGGATCTGTGGGGAATGATTCTCCTTTTTTGACTATCCTGATCCTGAGCTCAACTTAGTGAGCCAGGGCTGCTGGGAAAAGCCAGAGGCACATGGCTGGAGTTTAACTCTGGGTGAAAGCACTTGGCTTGGTAGGACYATGCTCCAGCCTGCTCACCGTGTTGGCTGGCTGCAGATGGAGTGATGCTACAGAAAAAAACTGCTGCTCCTGGGAAGGGCAATTTAAAACCAGAAGGCTTAGAAGCATTTAAAGCACAAAGAGGTAGAAACGCACCACAGTATTGTGCTTAGGATTTTTTCCCTAGCCTGGGCCTGGTGGGAACCACAGGGATGGTTTAGGAGCTGTTGGGTGGAAGGAGGGCAGGACGGAGGCCAAGGGAACAAGGGCTGCCCAGGAGCCCTCCCAGTGCAAAGCCTGGGAGGGGAAGAAAGAGAGAGAGAAACAAAGCTAGCATTAATTGCCTTTGGCTCCAGAAAGCCGTGCTGGTGATGGTAATTACAGTGTTAAGAAAAAAAGGTTAAGAAGTGTTCCAAAGACACTGCCTGTCAGGATTCAAGGAAACTGTAGCAAAGTGTAGTAAGAGGAAAACAAATTGACCAAAACAACCAGCCAGGAAATAAAGGCTGCCTTTTGTATTCTGCCTTTTCCTCTCTGAAACTCATTAGCTTTTCCTTCAAGCAGGGATAGGTGCTGTTGTGGGGATATTAGTGCTTTCGAAGAAGAGAATRAATCTCAGCAGGAGACTCCATTCAAAGAGCCTGTTTCAAGCAGGCTGAGGTGCCCTTCCAAATACTCCCTGATGCAGCCCCCACTGCTGTCATTCATCATGCCAATTAACACCACCTCATCATGGTATCTATTTTCTGGATGCCAAATGGACCATAAGCATGTTTATTTATTACAGCCAGGTAGGGATCCTCTAGTAGCCACACACAGTTGCTGTTCCATTTTCTCACCAGAGCTCACATTTTTAAAGCTGTTTAGGTGTCTAAGGTTAATTTAAACCCTAACCACAAYAGCTGTAGCAGGTCTCAAGCATGGTCAGGGTTTCTGGCCATGCGCCTGACTGGCCAGAAGCTGCAAGAAGAACACCCGCGGCAGCACAGTCCCAAAGACTCGGCTGATGGTACCACCCATGTGCAGCAAAATGCGTGGGGATCCGGACCAAATCTGGGCAGAAGGGCCGTGTGGCTGCACAAGAAAGTCAAATTTGCCCCCCCGGCAATTTTCAGCGCGTTTTGACTGCGTTTCAAAATGAACCAGGAAAATCTAGGCAGCAAGCAGTGAACAAGCCTCCAGAAGTGCTCAGAGGACGGCAGCACCGGGAGAGCCAGGGTGACTCCTAGCTCAATGGGCACGGGGCTCCTAAGTTTGGCCGAGCCAAGGTGCCCGGGTGCCGCGGCTGCAGCCTTGGACTCGGGAGCCATCTGTGGAGGTGAACATTTGTTTACGGTTGCTGTTTCCCCAGAGGAACCTTTGCAGAGCACATTAGCAAAAGTCTCTAGTTTTATTGGCACTACTCAGGGAAGATGTCAGGGCATGGAATAAGAAAAAAAAAAAAAAGCCGAGGAATTTGGAAYCGTGCTGCATGCATTTGCTGAGAGAGAGTTTTAATTTGCTGCCTCCTTTTCTGAGAGCTACACAATGTATCAAAGAACATGACTCTCTAAAAAAAAAAGAATCCTCTAGTAATAGTCTTTATTGTTTTCCAATTCATAGCTGCCAGAGAGCCTGGAGGATTATTCTGCACAGAGCTAAAATGATGCCCCATATTAATGATTGCTTTCACCGATCTTTGGAGGAAAATTCCAGGGTGACTTGCAAAGATGAGATTTCCATTTCTATGCCTCAAATAAACAGCTTCATGTCAAAATCCTAGCAGATATACCCTAGGTGTATTCCAAATGGATGACAATTTACGTGCAATGGGCCCTGCCAGAAAAGCAGCGAACAAAAACGATCTCCAGCTGAAGAGCAAAGAGGACCCTGCACCATGTCCTTGGGATAGGCAGCATGCTGAGCATGAGGGAAGACCACAGCTTTTCCTGGGGCCAGAAAACGCCGTTGTTTCGCCATAAAAAAATATCAGAGGGAGGTTGGTTTGAAAGCTGAAGATAATACAGATTTACGTCCAATTCACACAAGATCGAGGTACAGGCACCGATTCCTCTGCATTTCCTAAGAGGCAGGGCAAGTCACACATCAGCTCAGTGACTTCCCTGGTACACATATGGTGTCCCACAAATAGCAGGGCCATGTATATTTAATAGGCACTGGCACAGACACACACACACACATGCACAGCCTAGAGGGATGCAGGCAGAGCTGCAGCAGCCTCAGACACTTGCAGCCTCGATGATGGCTTGTGTTGATTCTGCCTGTTAAAGTCCCGACCAGCCCTGTTTCCCTTCTTCTACTCCTGTTCACGATCACCAGCCAGCCACAGGTAAGGGTTTGTTTTCCAGCTGATGGGTGCACACAAACCCTGTAAACATAGTGTGTCAGGAAGGGAGGGTAACGCCGCAAGCAGCACAAACCTGTTTGCTGACGTGATGGGAGTTATATTCACCATGAATTTTGTCCTTTATTAGGCCTCCTGTATTCACTCTATTATTCATGAATCCAGCCTCATTTCCTCAAACTGCAGGGGAAGCCAGGAGCTAATCGGGATGAATAATTTTTGGGCTGGCACCCTTCGCCCGCCAGCACCCCGTGGGGATGCAGCCGGTGCCAGGGGAACCAGGATTTCCATTCCAGGGCTGTTATGAGCACTAGGAAAATGAGCAATATCCAGGCAAATCAAGACCAGCTGTGAAAGTCACTGCAGCCGTTGGGAAAAATTTGACCAGCCCGTAGGGCTTCCCTTTTTCTAGCATGTTGATAGCTACAGGAAACAGACACTTTTTAAAGTTTTCACAACTGGGTTTCAGGAGGACTCGTCAGCCTTATTAAGTATAATATTTCACTCTGCGAGCCCTTATTTATTTATTTGTCTTGGCCCTGCCATCCCCACAAAGCTGCCTGGAAGTGAGGAAACACGGCCTCACTGAATTTCAGACTGAAGCAATGTTCTGGGTCTGCAAGCCAAAGAAGAACAGAAGCCAAGTTAAAAATATGCATGCATATATATATATATATATATATATATATATATATTTGCAATTATTCTTTGTGGCAAGGGTTTGGGAATTTGTTTTGTTGCTCTCACTGTGTTTATAGACCTTCTTTCCAAATCTGATACTTAGAGAAACATATTTTGTTACTCTATCCAGCAACCATTATGGCATTTTGATTTGCAATGTGACAGGCTATTCCACAAACAGGACTCCAGCCAGGCCCTGGTAAACAAGAGAAACAAGGCTGGGAAGCGAGGTATGGAAGGCTTGTTTGTGTGGTTTGTAGCCGTTTATTTAATAAAGGTCTTTGCATAAGCTGAATTCCATGTATCGATGCAACCCAAACAGATGCCGCTCAGTAAGTGCATCCAGGCGGTGGTTGATTTTGGTTGATTTTTCCTACTCTCTCTGMGCTGTTTGCTTCAGCTATGTGCTCAGATCATGAGTGGGTCCTGTTCCTCCATGTGGATACCAAAAGAGCCCAAATGCCTCAGAGGAAATGAAAGTGCCCGACTTTGGAGCTGGCTGTGCACACCAGCGATTTGCACCAATTTGCATAYGTTTTGCATTTCATCACTAATCACTGCACAAATGTGCGGAAAATACTGTTTTAATCAGCTGACTGTGGGCAAACAAAGTAATTTCTCTCGCAGTTTGGAGCCGGCGATCTCGACGGCATCAGAAGTGATATAAATAGCCGCTCAGACGGCCTGGGCTTTTCCCAGGCAAGCCAAGCTGCCAGCCCACGGCCATCAGGACACCCTGCTCTGCCCATCCGCTCTCCTCTGGTTCCCTCTCCCTGGCAGCGATAATTTCTTCTAGGAAAGCGGTGTGATGCTCTGTGCTACCCATGCAGTTGTTACTGTCAAGTATATACCAGCATCCCAAAGCTCATGCCTGCAAGCAGAGGCTGGAAGCACCGAGGCACAGGACCCAACCCAGCCCCGCCAAAACTGATGGACTCRCTCTCAGCAAGCCCCTCCATCACCGGACCAACAGATATCTCCAGGGGATACCATTCAGGCTATCGGGAAGCCAAACATTGCGGAGAAACCTGCTTTCACACCCGGGGATGGGCAGTTCACCAGCAGTGGGCTCTGTGAGAGCACCCGCAGCTTCTTCTCCTGAGCCATTGGTTTTCCCATCTTTGCTTTGTACTTCAGCTCTTTCTAAAATCTGCATGTGGTTTTCAAAAGATGCCATTTGATAACCTGGGCAGCTCACGAAGTGCTGTGCCCTTGGACGGGCATGCAAAAGGGAACCATGGCTGCACAGAGCTACTCGAGGATGATAAAGGTGGGTGCCCGTCACCAAATGGGCAGTGAMTTGCATTGATTTCAGGGAGGTAACTGGGCCTGTCTGTTGAACTGCAGAGGCTGTCAGAGTGACGCACGTGCCCCTGACAAAGCCAGCTACTTTTTGGATAGGTATTTTAAAAGTTTTCTTACCAGAAAGAAATAATCTAGCAGTGATTTACACCTCTATTCCCGTTGCTTGGCGCTGCGGGAAAAATCTCCTTTCTGCTATGGCAGCGGGAGGTGGGGCAAAGTCAGGAAAGGTGGCTTTTGCCGATGCTGGGTGATCTCAGACACACAGCCAGCACCTACTGCAGCCTCTTTCACCAGCACGGCTCTGGCCCTGCACCCTCAGAGGAGACGATGCTCCAGGACCTGCGCCGCTGGCCTGGRGGACGGTGGGGTGTCCCAGGGGAGATCGTAGTCTGCTTGCTGGGAGGGTGAGGCTTACGGGATCACCCATGCACACTCGTTTCCCTGTTCTGCCTCCCTYCCCTCCCTCTCCTTGGGAAGTCCATGACTGCTTGGACGTTTTTAGCCACGTTCAAAAATGCATTTTGGCATAGTGTGCTTATTAGACATTAGAAAGTTATGGCCTGCCAGCAGGCTTTCTGCTGCTAACCATGTGCAAACTCCATATGCAGCTTTTTCTGCAGCAGGGTCATGCCTGATGTCTCGCCTCGGTGTGTTTTCAGGTGTCTAATACAGGTTTGAGCTACTCCAGCCTCCACATAATTCACCTGAGACGTCAGTCAGCCATGGGCAAACCAAGTCTCACCAATCAGCCAAATCACAAACCGAACCTCATTCAGGCCAGCACAATGCAGAATGGCTGTTTTTCCTTCCTGAATCTCTCAAAACCAGGCAAACCTGTTCAATTCACCTTTTAAAGGTTTGTTGATGGGTCAAGACAGAAGATGTGAAGTTCTGACCACAAGAGGAAATTTCTGGGCAAGTCCGGTGTGACTGGGTTCCCTGAGGAAAGAAGTGGACGTTTGTGAGCCTGGGGCTGGGATATTCAGCAGAGAAATCCCAGCTCTGCTCGTGACCCACTGTATGAGGTCTCAGGAGAATGAGCCATGTCAACATTTCAGCGCAGCCTTTGGAGGAGGATACTGAAGTCACCCAGTCAAACTGGCCCCGTGCCCAGTAGCCAGTGTCACCCCAGTGGGCAAGGGGCCAGTTCGGCAGCTCTGTGAATACAGCCTTTTTAATGAAAGTACTGAACTGGATCTGGATGTCTGGCCTTAACAAACCCAGATTAACCAAAGACTGACTCCACTCTGCTGCTATTTTTAGCTTCCAAAACCAGTCTGACCATGCGCTGCCTTGCACCCTCTGCCTGTGAACCCTTTCAGCTTGATGCRACTCAGAAACTGATTCAACACAAGCGTCCCTGTATCTGTTACTCAACTCCAATGTCCCTGTGGTGCTGATCTTCCACCTCTTTCCATGTCACGCCTGCTTCAGGCTGTATTTTGATCCATGCGAACGAGTGGGTGTCTCCAAGCGTTGGTGGACCGGTTCCCCAGGAGCTGCCTTGGAGCAACTGAGCTGCCAGGCTCAGTGGGATGCTTCCCAGCAAAACCACCTGAACGTGCACGCGGTGTCTCCTCTGAGCCTCGGGTGCTTTGCTAATCTAACAAACCGATACATGCACTGCCTCTCAGGTTCGTTTTCCCACTGACAAAACAGATCTCTGGAAGCAGCAGCTGTTTGGGCTTATGCATCAAAATCACTCAGCAGCTTTAGGGAAGGGAGACCCGATGGAGCCAAACCGGCCGTGAGGCAGAAATGGCTTAGCCATGTTGGATTTGATCGAGCAGCCTTGGTAGGTGCCAGCTGAAATGTCCCAGCCAGCTGGTGGCACGGGGAGGGCTGCTTGTGCATCGGGATGTCCAGATCTGCTTGGAGCATGCTGGAAAAGTGATGTCCTGCTGGGTTGAAGCCAAACAGATACGGCCCCCGCTGCCCTTCTCTCAACACCTCCAGGGCTGAGTGCGGCATTCCGGGCAGAAATGCCATGTGCCTCTTCCCAGATAGGTAAGGCACTGCACAGGCAGAAACTCGCTGATACGTGTGTGAGGTGTGAAGGTGTGAAGCCCAGCACTGAGGCTCATGCTTAAAAACGGAGGTCCTGCAGGACTCCTTATCTCTCCTGCTCAATGAAATGCAGCCAGACAAAGCTCTGAAAAACAAGTCGCGTTTTTTTCCCCCTGCTTGTGATTYTCAGAGGAAGACGAGGTCTTTAAAAGCATAGGCAATTCTTAGTGGTTTGGCTCTATTGTTTCCCAAATCTCAGACCACCAGAAAAGGACAATTAAGTTTGGATTTGGAAGTCAAACTCTACTTGAAAAAAACACACTTAACCCCACCCCAACCCCCTTCAATGTGAGCTACAAATCCTGCTGGACTGGGAGTTGCTCTTTTTTAACTACTGGATTTTATAAGTGGAAGGAGAAAGTTTTTTCCACTGCAATTCAGCGGGGGTTTCTTTTCTTTTCTTCTTTATTTTTTTTTTTTTTGTCAAAAGGTACAAGACGAAAATTTATTAAAGGTAAATATTTCCTGGAACACAGATGGGGCTCTGTTGTGCAGATGTGAGCGTTAAGCCTTATCTGCATCACAGTTTCCAGGAAGCTGCTCGCTTTAACTCCCCAGTCAGCAGTAACACACAGCCCACACCTCACCCGTGGACACATCTGGTCTCGCCTTGCTGAGGACTGTGGTCACCAGCGGGCCATCCACAAGCAACAGCGGGGAGGGTGGCTACACGCAGAGAAGCTCAGCCCCGGCTCCGGCTCAGCCTGGCAGCGGTGGCATCGCCTGCCSCCAGCTCTGGGGGGGTTTGGTAGCACAAGTGAGAATGCCCCCGCTGGCACTCGAGGCTGGACTGGCTCTGTCACTTCCCCCATCCTCAAAACCTCCTTGCCCTGAAGGAACAAGATGCTGAAGGAGGGGGGATCACCACAGACCCGTTTCTCAAATATGCTCTTTATGACCCAAAATGTGTAGTTTCCATTTTTATTAAAAATGACGCATTCCTCTATGTCCTAGGATCCATTTAGTGTACCTTGTGCTATTGGTTAAACGCCAATTCATTTACAATTTTACTTTCTACGTTCATAACATAAGGGTCACAGTGCCCCTACAAACACCCTCATCAGATCCTTGTCGAAATGGCTGAAGCTCTCACTTGTACGAAAGCAACCTCTCTATCCTAAATCAAGATATCCCTACCTCCCCATTTAAACACACACCAGTCCGACAGACCAGCAGATCATAAAAGCTGTTTGGCCTTCTGGCCCAAATAACAAAACTCAAATACCTTTCCCCACGTCAAAGGCAAGCCATRGGTTTGTGTTGTACCACTCATCACGGTTTCCAAGCAGACGGGGCCCAGCTCCATCCCGCTTACATCACTCCAGCTAACCGCAGATGGACTCAGCAATCCCATCCGACAGACATCACGAAATGAACTCCGTGATATGACCAATCCTCTAAAAATACTGCTGTTTTACAAGGGGGAGGGCCGAGGTGGGCAAGCGCCAGCGTTTCTGCTCTGGCACATTTTAGTCTGGCCCTGCTCGGTTTTCAGCCTGTTCAGCATTATGAAACAGCAATCTCACATCACACAATTAAATAGAAACCTCTCCTTCCTGCAAGGGGTCATCTGTCGTGGGGAGAAYGTGTGTGAGATGGATCCCCTCCACGCTCGCCATCTCCAAGGAACCTTCAAAAAGACTGTGCAAATCCCTTTTTCTTCCCCAAGTAGACATTCCTGTCTGCTTTCTGCTAACAACCTGTCTTTTATGTGGGAGGATAGAGAATTGTACGCAGGAGGTTTGGGGAGACCAGGCAGAAATTTCCGTGCCCCTGTGAAACCAGTGGTAAACGCGCTGCTGGTGCCAGGCGCAGCAGTGCTTCGTCCCTCGCCCGTCGCTCCCAAGACCTTCCTCACACCCTCTCCCTGTCAAACGCACCCATGCCGTTTAGCTCTTCATTTAATCTCAAAAGCAGCCAGRCTGAGGCTGTTGTCCCCGTCACCATGCTCCTGCCCCAGGGGTACACCCTCTCTCCAGCCAGGGCTGTGGGCAGCCTGCAGCACCCGTGGGTGTCTCAGACCTCGGCAGACCTGGGCATTTCCCCCCCCGCCCCCAGAGCGTGCGGGATCAGTCATCTTACAGAATGCCCATCCCTTTGATTAAAACATCTGTTTATTATCCCCTTTCTGATTCCGCAGTCCACGCAGGGAGCGGTGCCACTTGCCAGGTATCAATCAGTAGAAAGCCCCCAGGGGCAGGGTAGCCCCCGTTCGACGCGCGCCCTCCCGCAGGGTGTTCACTGCTGAGCCCCACGAGCTGGGGTTGCACGACGCACCCCTGCCCCCCGGCGCTTCTCCTCCTGCTGCCTCCGTCCGTCCGTCCGTCTCTCCCTCCCTCCCTCCCTCCCTCCCCAGCAGCAGGGGCTGCGGGGTAGCCCTGACACCCATCCCAGGAGGGATGCTGAATTACGCCAGAGTCAGCAGCGAGAGCTGCCTTCCTGGCTCATCCCTGAGTCTTGATCTGCCAAGACAAACCCGGGCCGGTCACAGAGGGCTCCTGGCAGCACGCCCAAGTGCTCCTCTTGCTTAAATGCATTCCCTCGGAGTGCATGCCTGGTGGAAACAGAATTAAGGGAGACCATTGCTGCCCCTTCCCTCTCTCAAGGAGCCAGGTACTTCCCACGTGCCGGCCTGCCACAGAAAGGATTACAAGCTGTGATTAATGCCTGGCCTGTTTCCCAGGGTCGTCTTTTCCTTCTCGGGAGGAAAGGGAAAGGGAGTTGTGTGGTCGCACCAGCCCTGCCAGCGCGATGAAAGTGCCATTGTGCGGGATGTTCCTGGAGTCCGGCATCAGGCAGAGGCACGCTCCAGCCCAGGCTGGCGGAGCAGAAAGCAGTGCTCATCCCTAGCCTTCACCTGCTAGGCTGCAAAATCAGGGCATGCTCTGAAACACGCGCTGGGAGACACAGCTGCCCCCACCCTCCGCCCCAGCCCTTCCCCAAGGCATGGCCTTGGTTTTGGGGAACGTGCAACATCACGGGGGCAGTGGAAACACCTGACCGGCAGCGGCTCTTCTTGGCAAGGGTACCAAGGGTAGAGGAGTTGTTGGGAATCAGTGGGAGTTATTTCTGCAGTAATAAGGAAGGTGGACAGTACAGAGGGACATGTAGAGGACTGCCATCTGGAAGATGATGGGGCATGCAACTGTTTTTCTCCAAGCCCGCCCTGAACCCTGCATCCACGACATGGTATCTTTGGAAAGATGAAGGTGACCTTGAGATATGTTGGAAGATGTTTAAAAAGCTCAGGAGGGGCCAGCCATGGAAGAGGAAAGTTTTCCTCAGAAAAATTGAGGGTATGAGGGTGAAAACACCCTGTCTGTTGGGCAGGGGAGGWGGTGGCACTGGTGGCACAGAGGCAGGTCAGGCTGGCTGGCAGGGAAAATCCACGGCAGTGTAGGCTAGGGGCACACCACCGTGCACCAGAGACCACGCTGCAGCCTCCGCCACTCCAAGGGAACGTCTGGAGCTACTCTTTGCCAGATCCCGGCTTTCCTYCCTATCTTCCCCCCATTGCTCCATCCTTTTTTGCAGCGAGGGAAACCTTTTCTCTGCTGCATCAGCTGCCAGCTGCCCTGTGAGCAAAATGAGGCCAGAGTGGGCTCTGCAGTGCCGGGAGGTTTTGGCAGAGTGAAACCTGGGGGGGGAAATGAGCACGCCGCAGCCCAGCCCCGAGGAGGGGATTATAATGCGTCCGTTGCATGCGGGACTTGACGTCCATCGTAGTTAATGCCTCCTTAATCACTCATAAGCCACTCTGCCCTGAAAGAGTAATAATGATCATAAAACCCCCCTCTTTAGTCTCTTTGCTTTTCTATTTTCCTGTTTGTAAATTCCAAGGCCTTTGACAAAACACTGTCACTGCTGACTGAACTTTTAACTGTTAACCTACAAAGAGCCACCGATGATTATGCCTCTGAAAATAGATTTTATCCATTTCCTCCACTCCCCTTTACTGATCTAGACACAAATGCTTAGTGATTGTTACTTGGCAACCATGGTAAAAATGTACTGAGCCACAAGTGGCTACAAAGGATGAAATCACTGTCATGAAATTTCCAAAATAAGTACTGTAATATCAGAACTCTTATTCCCAAGAGGAACAACTAAATCTCTTCCTTCCTTATATCTTTGTTTGTTTGTTTGTTTTAGAAGAATTTATTTTTTTACTCGCAAGGTGCAATTTTTCTTCTTGCTTCTTTGTGAAGCTTCTTTGTGACTTGATTCAGCTTATTTTGCTGCAGTATCACATACGTTTGTATGTGTATATGGGCACACAGTGTTTGGGAAAGCACATATACCCTCTCCTGAAGTCTGGTCAGAAATACACAATAGTAGAAGGGTTCAGGTGGGCAGGGACCTCTGGAGGTCTTTGGTCAAAGCAAGGCCAACCCCAAAGCTAGGGCAAGGTGCTCATATATGTCTCGGTATAGATGCGTGCATGTGCATACAGACCATCTGGCACACTTTCCAGGCTCTCAGAAGCAAGCCCAGAGCACATAATGAAAGGTTAATCCATCTGAGACTGCTTTAAACTAGATATCACTAGTGCAATGAAAAGCTGGGATGGATACCAGTTATTGATTAATCAACTGCCTGAACCTACAGTTGTCAAACGTCCAACTCTCTTCTCCATAAATCCATTCTTCTCCTATGGCTTAGCTCCTGCATTCAATGCTATGTAGCCTCAGGGACTACCAAAAAGAAGATGCAGCTTGTAGGAGATACTTTTCCAGATAATGAACATCTGAGCTTTAATCTTTGATAAAATATTTCACAGTGAGAAAATGTTTGTCTCATGGCTCTCATACGGAAAACTATGTGTCTTTATATCTGATTGAAAGCCGTCCTTGGTAGCCTTCGATTAATACATGTTTCTCTTGGTCTCTCAATAAAACAGGGAAGAAATTAATGTTTTTGTTTTGCTCAAAGGTCCAGAGGCTGGCCAGCTTCTGGACAGACTGAACTCCACACAAGCCGAGAGATCTAAAACCAACGTACACCAAGCTTAATTTTTCAAACAGGAGCCTCTTGAAGTTGTCTACCTTCTCACCAGGGAAATATTTAATTCCAGAGATTAAACACTCTGTCTGGAGACTCAGAGACAAAATGTAATGCTGATTAGCATTTGTCTCAAAGCCTGATTATTCACACTGTTCCCCTTTTAGGGAACATACTTCTTTCAAGCTCGCGCATAAATTTGTGCCCACAGATCTGCTTTCTCCTCTGATCAATACCCATTAGTTGCAACTTTTCCTAGATCTGAGTAGCAAGGGCATCCATTCCTCTCCAGACCAGTGCTAGATGGGATCAGCAATCTGAAATCAGATTCACCCCAGGTTTCAACCCAGCCCAGCCCCAGAGCCCTGCACACTGTGCTGGTGCTTCAGGGAAGGACAGAGAGCACAAGGAGGTGCTTGTCCATCTCTGCCATGTTTCCCCTGGCAGCGGGAAAGGCTGCGAGGGGGTTTCAGCTCCTGCAGTGGGAATATCTGCTCAGCTYCCTTCTGCCCCTTAGGGTGGAATTTGATCGGCAGCGAAGCAACCCGCACCATCTCTTCCCACAAGAAAGGGCTTAGGGAGCAGGGTCTGTCACTTCTCTAGGATATTTCCGGGCTGAGGCAGGCATTYGGGCATGCTTGCAGTGTATGGTAGATTGAATGCCCTGGTTTACAACAGAAAAAGCCTTTCCCGGCTCTGCTGCTGCAAAGGAATGAAAAATCCCAGTGGCAAAAGCCGTGCTGTGAGCCCTGCACGTGGTCCAGCATGGCTACACATTAAGGATGCTCCCCGTGCAAAGGCAGCAGTGCTTGTTCAGCCCGCTGCAGCCGGAGCTCTCTACCCAAACCTGCTGGCATCGCCGGGCTCCTCCATGGCTGAGCCCTGGATGGACCCTGGTCCCTTGCTGACATCTCCCATCCATTCTTAAATGTTGCTTTCTTATTTTCCTGTCTGGCTATAATGCAAGCACAAGTCTGGAAAAGACATCTGCATCTCCSCAGCCTTCCCTCTGCAAAGGTTTGGGACCAGCACCCAGAAATCTCTGKGAGGCTCTTGCAGACAGTGAAATGGTGGAAGAAGCAGCTTAACCGTGTGAAATGAGATCATGCCAAACAAACGTGTTCTTCACTCTTCTCTGGATTCACCTTCCCYACTAACCTACACCCACCCCCCTTACGCCTGGCTGTGGGACAGGGCTGCTCTGATGGACACAGTGCCAGTGTCCGGCCCACCTTGCTGGAATTTCGTCCTARACAAAGCCGGGGAGGAGGCTCCCCAGCTCCCTGTGGTTATTTCRTGCCTTCTCCCCAAAGCCTTCGAAAAAATCCATGCAGACACGGCGAGTTTTTAAGTAACCTGCCCAGGCCAGTRACACAAAACTAGCCTTAGAAAAAAAATATACTACAAAACCACACACAGCATTTTGCATCTATTTCCTGAAGCCTGTGTTCAGCTGGGCTCTAAACTCCCCCAGGAAACATTTCTGCTTCCTACTAGCACTTTAGAAATGGGTTTGGACACTGGCTTTTTAATCGGTGAGAACTGCCGAGCCACATCAAATTTCCCATACTTAAAAGCTGATTTTTCACAAGYGCACTTTTAAAAGGCTCTTTCAAAAAAATCCCCATGCCTGCTAAATTGCATCTGCTTTCTAAACGTACAGTGCAGACATGCAGAGCTATGGGTGACTAATAGGTATTTAAGCTAGCTATTATTTTCTTCTGCAAACAGTGGCAAACCACAAATGCTAATCATATGGGATTTCATTATCTCACGTGCCAAAGACTTAGCACTCCAGACAGCTGATGCGCAGGGAGAAATTAAAACTCTGCATCTCAAAAAAGCAAGCCCTAAATGAGCTGCTCTGAAGAATGATGACCCAAACCCACCKCAGCAGCTCTTCTGCAGGGTCAACTTGTTAGCATCAACTTGCTGGCAAATTCCCGGCACGAGCGGTTTGCGGGTATTTAATGCTTTGATTGCAAAAGAGATGCCCAGCAGCAGGCTGGTGTGACCCTTCAGAGACACAGCATCGTTCCTGACCCCATGGCCTTGTCAAGTGCTGTCTTGCCTCAAGCAAGCACCTGTATAATTTCACGCCATATTCTCGGTGGCTTGGCAGGACCTGCATTGCACTGAGAAGACGGGTGCGTAGGGAGCTACGTGTGCACAGAAGTGCCTATGGGCAGGAAAGAAAAAGATTGTCCATAGAACCTCAACTCCGCGCAAATGCATGTGATCGTCTAGCTGAAGTTCAGTGTTCACYTACTACATCTCCAGCAGCCAAGTGTAACGGTACCGCCTGCGTAAATCGTTCTGACCACGCGGGAACAGGGCCAACACACGCTCCTGAGTGCTGCTGAGASCGCGCGTGTGAAACATTCATTTTAAACCATTTTCACACCGAGCTGCCATCACTGGGAACATTCTGAGCTCAGCAGCACTTTCAAGATTCAGCCACAACTAAAACCCATTTTCTGGCCGACAGACAACCTTGGCATAAAAGCCAGGYCCTGCCCGCCCCTGCTCTGCACTCCAAGGCAGGCAAAGAGCAGGAGAAAGGAGATATTCCTTCTGTCTTACAGGCAGCAAAGGGAGCCCTTTCTGTGAGATTTTAGAAGGTTGGGTTTTGTTTTGGTTTTGTTTTCCCCAACACCTAGAACAAAAAAAGGTTTCCTATTTTAATCCYCCAAAAGCTGATGACCTCCCTGTCTCGGGGTCAGCACATTCCTCACCTGCCAGCAAGCGGCATATTAAAACAGCCACCTTCACTGCGGTTCTCCAGCCCGGGAGCTTTTTGAATCAAAACGAGACAGGCTATTTGCCAATTCACTTTTAAATAAAACGTGGCTTTTAGCAGGGCAGGAGGCAGCCRGTGCCTCGGCCGTATCACACCAGGGCGAGAGGCACAGCAAGCAGGGGTGCGGCAAAGGGGTGACCGAGGTACCAGTGCCGGCGGGGGTCCTGTGWCCACCTTCTCCTTCCATCTCTCCATCCCACTCCTGTTTGGCTCGTCTCTGCCTTCCTCTCTGTCTGCCTCAGCTTCCAGCAATCTTAGAATCGCAGCAAGCCACCAGGGCAAGCAGCGCCGCAGCGGCCATCGTCAGGAGGGGACATCTGCTTAGCTTGGACAAGCGAGGATTAAATCCCCTCAGCAACGGGGCACGGACAGAGTAGCCTGTCCAAACACCCTTGTGCAGATGCCTTTCTCCATTGCCATGCTTCTCTCTCCCTACCTTTCCCTCTCCCCCTCCACTGAAGACAGGATCAGTCCAGGCAGGGAGCTTAATAACCTGTCCCCAGCCTACAACAAGCATACTAGCCCTTAAATAACTATTAGTTGAGCCAAAAGAAGACTGCCAGTCCCCTCCAGCCTCCCAGCCAGCCAGAGCGGGGATTGTACTGGGGAGCAATGAGCTGCYGCCCCGGGTGGGAGCTCCCCGTGGCACAGGCAGTGCTGGGGGTGGGCTGGCACCCCTACCCCTGGCCCACCGCAGCCCCGTGTCTGCAGCCGGGTGGAGAAGCATGGTGAGGCCAGCTGCACCATCGGTGTGCAGCAGCGTTTGAAACTCTGCCAGCGCCAGAAGAAATCGATTTTATTTTGACACGGGTTATGATTCCCTCCTCTCTTTTAAGAGCCCAGGGGCAGCCCAGCAGTCCACCAGGCTCTGGCCAAGGCTCGTTTAGCAATTTATTCTCGCGTCTGGGACAATGTTGTACAACRGGTGATGAGTCGCCCCGACCTCCAGAGCCACCCTGGGACACACGTAGACACCAGACGAAAGGATGTGTTGCCTCAATGGCTCTAAAACTGCTCGGAGGTAAAGAAAGAAAGAAAGGCAGGAGGTGTCAGGAAGGCAGCAGCTGTTGGAGGAGCCAAGGGATGGATTAGTTTGCATAATTCATTCCCGCACTTCAAGGGGAGGCTCAGGAGCCAAGGTCTCCTCTTGCTGAAGTTGCTCTCCTCCGTCAGCGTGCGGCGGAGACGCAATCGATCATGGCCGCTGCAGCTCCCCGGTGACATCTCTAAGTGCTCCGCTGAGTGGAGATGAATTAGAGATGGTCGCGGTGTAACTGTGGGGTGCCCAGGTCTCTCTCCTGGGCTCCCGCAGCCACTGAGCTCCATCCTCGCCCTCCTCTCATTTCCTGAGACAGATGGGATCAAGGAGATAACGCTTGTACATAGCAGCACCAGTCCTGATAACAAGCTATTAACAAGAGGCGTTTTCAGACTGTACCACTTTCAACAGGAGACTGACAACTGCGGAGTAAATAACATAAAGCAGATAAAACCTAAGTGTTTCTCCGTCTGTACAAAGTTCTGCTGCTCACAGCCCCAGGGCAATGTTCAGACTGCAAGCTACACAAKGGAAAACTCAGCCATGTGGTCTGATCCAGCACACATCACCTCTGTCTCAATCTTTTTGTGCCTCAGTTTCCCCTACCTCCGTGACAGCGTACCAGCTAGGCCTTCTGAAGCACCTGGGGAACTCTGAGCTAGAAGTGCTGCATAAGACTCTAGATGTTGCTGCAAATTGCTAGATTACTACAGATTTACGCCGATGGCTTCCTTGGGTTAAGTATGGGATGTGGATAGCAGCACGACCAGTTGGGATTTGGCCTTGGAGACTAAACATGCTCTTGGATTGCTTGTGTGACCACTTCAGCCCTGTCGGTATCAGCTGCCCCTCTGTAAGCAAGGAGAAATCCTTTGCCAGGCTCGTCCTTGTGCACAGTGCACTCCCTGGGGCTGCAGCTGCTCTTCACTCCCTGCTTGTCCAACCATCTTGATCTCAAGAAGAAAGCCCTGAGCTGTGACGCATTCCCCCTCAGCTCTCTTTGGAGCCTCGGCTCCTGCAATGAAAGGAYGGGAGAGCTGCCTCTGCCCTTTGCTCCCACCAAGGGCAAGGACCGCTCCGTGCTGCGAGCGCCTGCTCGTGGCGTCACGGCTTCTGCCCAGAGGGATGCTTCCCCGTCGGGGCTGTGCTCCCCAACGCCAGGCACAGCTCCCAGCCGCAGCTATTTTTTACTGGGTTGCTATTTTTACTGGGGAATGCTTCTGCAGATCACAGGACCTTTCACTCTGCCTCTGCCCAAGAAGCCATCAATCTGCTGGGCAGTTGTGTCCACATCTGGGAAGAAAGGAAGGAAGGAGCCCTTGGGCTGAAGCAGCGCTGGGACAGCACGGTTTGAATGTGGTGGCCTCCGTCACCGGCTACATCCGTTCCCCCAGCAGCCTGGGGGGACCTTTATTTCTCACCAGCATTATCAGGGCCACAAACCTCCTGCATGAGGTCCAGAGCAGCGTGCAGAGGCACCCGAGGAGCCCGTGGGAGCCCCTCCAGGGAATGAGGAAAGCAAAGGGACAATTCGGCTCCGCTTATGCGATGGCTGGATCCAGGCGTGATCCCACCTCRCCACCCAAGCTCACAACAAGCACAGACTCACTCCAGCTAATGCAGAAGACATCCCCTGACAATTTAGGTGCCAATGAAACCCTGAAACTGCTCGGCTGGCCCAGACGGTCAACATGTCAGGGGCGAGCGAGAAGGCAGACATAACCTCGAACCACAGGGCAAACACAAGTGGCTCTCAAAAGCTGGTGGAAGGAAAGATCGCTCCTGAAAGAGGAAACAAGGTGCGAATTAACGAAGCTGCTGGGCAAGGAGGCAAAGGCGCTGTTCGTGCCAAGCGCTGCAGAGGCAGCTTGCAAATGGAGAGCAGCAGATGCGGTGGGAACAGGCAGCGCCCAGGGAGCCGGGGGCCCCACCGCCACTTAGACACCCAGCCCCGGCACCGAGAGCTAAAAATACACCGCTCCCAGCGTGACGCCTGGGAAAGAGTGGGATTCCCATGGCACAGCCAAAAAAGCAGGGAGCATGCCAGGGGGGTGGAGTGGCACCAGGGCTGCCGTGCAAACCCAGTGTCATCCCTGGGAGGGAGCCGGGCGRGGAAATGAGAGGCTCTGGGAGGAAGCAGGAGGAAAATGTGCAAGTCATCAGTGATTCCCATCCAGGGGACAACCCAGATGCATCAAAGRCAGGTCCAGCCCTGACACTGCAGCTTCAGTTGATGCTGATGAGCTTTTGTTTACTTCCCATCGGAAGACCCTGCCTCCTTTGCCAGACTTCTGCTACTGTGGCTGACGTCCGTCCAGGCTCAGTGTCAGCCCTGCGTGGAGCCTGCTGGGTCGCTTGGCTTGAGCAACGCACCAAGCGTTCACGGCCATAGGGCACCGCACGGCTGGCGCGACAGAGCCGCCCCTCGCAGCCTTCCCACCCAGCTCTGCCGCCCACCCGAGGCCGGCGCGGGTGGGGGCATGCAGGCAGGTGGGCAGCGGGGCAGTGGCTGCCTGTAGGAAGCCAGCGTGTTTTCTGTAGAGTCTGGGAGATGCAGCGTGCGTGAGATGAGAGAGGACAGGGGGAGAGGGGAGCCTTGGGGACGGCTCAGCTCAGCCCTCCTGGCGAAGGGCACCCAGTGAAACTGGTAGTTCCCCTCTCAGCTCAGTTTGGGRGGGGGACACGAGTCATTGCCAATCCACAAAGCCACCCGCCAAGCAAGGAATTGAAATAGATGGCATCTATTAAACAGATGAAGGGGATGTTGCTTATCAGTGCAGGGGGTGAGATCTAGTCTCTCCACTGGAGAAAGCACAGATTTGAGTCACAGGCAGCGGCATTTCTGAGGTTGCCCATCTACCCACTTGTGTTGGCACGAGGGCGTGCACGCTGGCGACGACTCACTTTGTTCAGAGGCGATGTTCTTGCCAGTCTCAGCAATACAGGATGATGTAAGTATATCATCCATTATTACTATTTTCATTCTTGACACATGGAAAAATTAATATTCTTTTAAAAAGTGATGTATGAAGAACCCAGATTTGCTTGAATAATATACGAACCTATAATCTGGCTGTTACCCTTTGTCTGAAGCATTAACATTAGCAGAAGGCAATTTAGAATGATTGCTTTTAAGTTGTAAAGCCAATGTTCAATTAGAGCATGAAATGAAAGACTTACTTATCACTAGTACTGGCATAGAGATTTATTCTCAAAAAGTATTTCTTTTCAGCCATAAAGATGCTGGTTTTGTCAAAAGTGACATGTTTAGAACAAGCTGCTTTTATCTAATACTACTATGAAAAATGGTTTGGAATCAAACATTTTTCTATTTAGGGTAATGACAGTGTTTTGTTAAAAAAAATTCAACATCATGCTTTGAATTTTAGTTACTGAGCTCGGTTTGAGGAGATTTCCATTCCTCTGGTGGGTCCTGCTGCACCGCGGGCTGTAGAGGATACTGTTCACCTTCTCTGACACTTCTTTCACTAGGGTGGTGGTAGTGGAAGCTGCGGTGACACCACAAATGTTTTAATGACCAAAGAGAGCTCCCAGTAGTCTCCCACGAGTCTGAAGCTTCGCGGGATCCCAAAATGAACTTCCTGTGAATCAAGTCTTTGTGAAATGCTGGGGACCAGAGCCGTAGGCAGCCTTCCCCCCAGCCAGCAAAGAAGTAACTGCAAGTTCGTGGCTTGTTATTAAAAAAAAGAAAGAAAAAAAAAGACTAGCGTGCCAAAGTGTGGTGTCAGAGAGGTACCCACAAGCCCAGCTGGCCCTTGGCTGCGCGTGGGGAAAGGCGCAGGAGCGGGGAGCCAGGCTGAGCAGAGCGGGGAAGCCTGGGCTCTGCTCCGGTACCTGCCAGCGGTGCCAGCGGTGCCAGGAGTGCGGCAGGCACAGCTCACGATCCCTCGCCTGTATGCAAACCCCCGCGGCTTTCAGGGTGCTTCGAAATGGTGATTCCCATTTTGTTTGCACCTTCGGATGGCCAAGACACCGGGCTTTCTAGTGAGATGTCAAGAGAGGCACGGCGAAGGATGGATTTGTGAAGATGCAGCAATTACAGCAGGAAAAACTGCATGCAACACGTGGGGTTCCACTGGGGAAATAAACATGAAAGCAGTGACAAATATCCCAATGGTATGTAACGTCGTTACACAGCAGCCAGTCTGCACGCTGCACAGGGCTTGCTGCACAAGGCTTGCACAGGACAAAGTGATTGCTTTGTCCCAGATATTGCTGATTTTCTGCACGCAGCGCCATTTCTTTGCTGCATGCTCCGCAGGCCCCAGTGTCCATTCGGCCCCATGCTTTCCAGAAGGAAGCAGTACGTGGTCGAGCCACTGGCTGCAGACTCGGGGTTTGCGCTAGACGAGGCACGGAGAGCAACTGCTGCGGGAATAACAAAAAAAGGGCTCTTTGCTGCTTGCTGTGCCATCAGTGCTTGGAAATATCTGGAGGGCACTGATGGGGGTGAGCAAGCCCCAAGCCACATGCAGGGGACTGCCATGGTCAGGGGGGCTCAGGGCACCCAGTGCTGGCGGTAGGTAAATGGAGGAGGTGGACATCTGTGCAGCCTGCCTCTCCCTAATTCCTCCCAAAACAAAAAGACCCCTAAGTGGAGCTTAAGGGATGCTGGGGCTCTCGGAACTGTGAGAGAGCAAGGCCATCGGGGCTGAGCTCTGCCTGGGAGAGGGGAGCCCTCCCCTTCACTGGCTCCCATGGGGGGCAGCCACGACCTGCCTGGTCCCAGGGAAGCTCGCCAGTACGTCTTGTTCCCACTCGGCACTATTAATTTGGCTAAGCGGTCAGAGCTGGCGACYAGCCTGCACAGAGTCCTGCACTGAATAATAAGCCCCAACATCGAGACCCAAGGTAGGGCCAGGATGGAGCAGCCAAGCGAGCTCCGTGAGCTGCTCCTCTCACCCTGGTGCTGCCTCTCGTGCCTGGGGGTCTGGCGCTTACCATGCTTCTTGCCCCTCCAAAATGCATCGCTGTCCCATTTTCTTYCCTGTTTACAAGCCGTGATCCGGAGGCCCACATGCCTACTCTCAGCCTAGAAGCTCAGTACAGACCAGAGTTTAACTTCCCGAGATTGCAGCTCACATCTTTCTCTGAYCCTCTTGCAACGTTCATGGAAACAATATGCATGCAAGCAGCAACACACAGAGCAGCTCTCTGCTAGCATAAAATGGCCAAGTCCGTCATGCCAAATGGAGAGGAACTGATTTCTGCAAGGCAAAGGTCTAGACCTGAACTGGCACCAGGACTTCTTTCTTTTTGGTAGAAATGTTATCCAGCCACGCTTTCGTGTGCTCAGGTTGGCAGTTGTTTAGTTTAACAGTATGATATGGCTAGTTAGAGCAAGACAGCTGGGTATCTGCAATTAATCCATGCCTGAAACAGAGTGAAAATGAGCAATACAGTCTGCTTGGGTCTTAGGGTGCTGATATGGAAATCCCAGAGAAAAGATTAAAGGAGGAAAAGGACATAATATCTCCAAGGGAAGTTTATTCCCACAAAAGAAATCGCTGGGTTCATTTATACAAAGCTGTTTCTCAAGGCTGTAGTGATCATCACCTTGCTGAGATATTTTCCAGCCGCCCTTTGCAGAGGTCTGGATGGATCAGAATCACACCTTGGTTCTGGGCAGCCTCTGGCAAAAGTTTATACAGCATCAAGAAAYGGAAAAAAAAGTACTAGAAAGTTTCTCGCAGTGAGAACATTTGTCACTGAGATGTTTCATGGAATAAACCCTGGGCATGGGACCAAGAGAAGTAATTGGACTGGCCATGCTCCATGTTTAAGATACTTGTCTTGGGCTTTTCAGATGTGAAAAGAATATCAGGTCTTTCTTCCAGAGAGCAAGGAAGAGAGGGATTGATGGCATTTGTTTCTCAGGCTCAACATATCCTTCAGGCCTTTAACCCGAAGCCATACTGCTTCATCCCTTGAAATCCTGCCAGCGTGAAAACCTGCTGCTTATTGCTGTCCTGAAAGCCCTGCAACACACCAAGCCACCTGCACGGTGTTGCCGGAGCATGCAGGAGCAGGCAGGAGGAGCAGGCAGGAGCGGGCAGGAGCATGCCCACGTGGGAGCACACCACGTAGGAGTCACGCTGCAGCACATGGTGAAATTAGCCCTGGAGTCGTGCAAGGACAGCGTCTCCAGAGAGGCACCGCACCACATGCCAATGGCTCAGGAGATATGTTTTCAGCAAACTTTTTGCTGGCGKCTTCCCCGGGCCGTCCATCTGGCACTGTGGTCCCAAGGGTGCCTCCAGACTGCCGRAGAGCAGACAAACCCCCAGCCCTTTCTGCGCAATCCCCTGTCCCTCCCCGAATTCCTGACGGCTGGGAAAGGGAGGGAAGAAGATGGTGTGAAATGCAGTTTGAACACTGACAGGGTAGAGAAGATTGTGGCCGGAGCTACCACCATGTATCAGGAGATAAGGAGACCACAGCTGGATCTAAAGGAGCTGGGGACAGCAAGCCAGCTCACCCAGTGCAAGCTCTGCACAGGGAGAAGCTAGCCTGTCAACGCCTCTGCTTCTTAGAATCATAGAATCATTAAGGTTGGAAAAGACCTTTAAGATCATCAAGTCCAACCATCAACCCAGCACCCATGCCCACTAAACCATGTCCTGAAGTACCACATCCACACGTTTTTTGTATRYCTCCAGKGWTGGTGACTCCRCCACTTCCCTGGGCAGCCTSTTCCAATGYYTGACTACCCTTTCRGTGAAGAAATTTTTCCTAATRTCCAAYCTAAACCTCCCCTGGCRCAACTTGAGGCCATTTCCTCTCGTCCTATCACTTGTTACTTGGGAGAAGAGACCAACACCCACCTCGCTACAGCCTCCTTTCAGGTAGTTGTAGAGAGCGATAAGGTCTCCCCTCAGCCTCCTCTTCTCCAGGCTAAACAACCCCAGTTCCCTCAGCCAAGTTCTTGAGTTCTTGACTCAATGCTGAGTTCTTGACTCCATGCTATGGATTAAATATTTGGGCTSGCACATGCAATGGACCGTGCCAGCTGCTGAGCTAAGCACCCACCCATCTCATTTCAGGAATGACTCCTGTGAGGAGCTCTGGCCACATGGATGGGCCCAGCAAGAGGCCAGGAAGGAGCTGGGGGAGAAAAAAAAGCAGATCCACAGCTTTGGGGTTCACCTGGGGCAGCCCCAAATTTATCCTTGTGCAGGCAGCCCCTCTTGGTCTGCTATACTTGCGGCTGGTTTTGGGGATCCAGCTCCTGTTGCAGAGGTGAGGTGGCCTGGGGGACCAGGGGTGGGATCTGCCTGGGAAATTTGGGGTCCTACGGGTCCATGCGTTTGGAAAGACTGAGTATGGCTGGCCTGGGCAGTATGGGAGAGACCGTGCCGGCTGCATGCAGCCCAGCCTGGACCTGGGAAGCTGCTTCTCACTGCGTTAGTCACTCAACCCAGTGACTCCCCAGGCTCCCCTGGCATCACACCACCTTTCTCAGCAGGGATCTGTTGATTTGGATTTTTTTTTTTAACTAATCCTCCATATTAATATGCGACCACACGTCTCAGCCCATGTGGCTGCAACTGCACAAATCTTCTGCCTCCTGAACTGTGGCAGTGAGCTGAGACGGATAGATTTACACAACATTTGTTTGCCAACAGGCGATCCGCCATCAATATTTAAAGCTGAATGAGTCTCAAGAGTGGGATGAAGAGCCCTTCATAAGGCAGCATCCATCATTTTGGTTTTTAATTTTGCGCTTGCTCACTTGATGCACAGCATTATATGCACGTCGGGTAAATGAATAATGGATAAATAATTCACCAAATTGCTCAACCTCTTGGTTCTCCAAATCATCACAGAGCTTGGGCACCCGGCACAAAGATCCTGGAAGTACCAAGTGCAGGGAGATGGGTTTCGGGGATAGTACCACATCGATGCATTACTCAACACTTCTGAAATCCCTCTGCTAACAGCTGTAAGACCACAGCTACCCAGCTGGCTCTACAGAGGCATGCCAATGTCTGATGTCCTCCCAACACTGCTCAGGCGCTCTCAGGAGTCTCAGCAGCCCCTGAACCATGTCTCTGCTCGCTCTGCCCATGCAGTGAGCGCCGGACTCCCATCCCTGCCATGCCCAGTGTGCTGCAGGGGTGCCAGCAACACCATGGGCAAGTGCCCAGGACTTTTTGTTGCACCATCTTCATGCTCCAAGGGCAGCCAGAGAAATCCCAGCCCGTGACGAAACTCTGCTGGCCAGGCAAGCTGAAACATGAGCCTCTGCCACCGTTGCTGAATGGGGAGGATGGGCTTTTGTTACCCGCCCCGAGTTGTTTGGCACAAGGGCCTTGGACACTGCGCTTCACAGCCCTCATAAAGCACCTTTTAAAGTGGCACTGCCTGAGCCGAGGGTAAAASGGAGAATGCTGCCAGTGTCTGCTCTAGGAAAGGCAATGAAACCAAGGATGCAGCGATGCCGGGAAGCCCTCCCCACACCCTCCTGCGAGGCTACGAGCTGGCTGCACCCCACTCCACAGCCATAACATTTATTTCCCCCATCCCTCCTGTGTACCGGGCTGCTGCCCAAGGTTTGGCAGGTTYCTTCTGCTCTAACGCAGCTCTCCGCTCACCCTCCACTTTCCATAAACAACGTTGAGGTCTGCAGGCCATGCGTGCCAGGTTCAAATGCTGCACGATCATTTGCTGGAGCACCCAGAAGCCTTATCTGCAACAAATGCTAACAAATGTGTAACTGGATGGTAGGAGCGTGATAGGCGTGGGAGAAGCTGCGGAGCAGGGATTTACCGTGTGCAACTTTTCTGTCAAGCTTCTCCAAGGACCAGACATTCATCCTCACCAGCCACCCCCCAGTCACACTGACACCATTCAAGAGCCCTTCGTCTGCTTCCACCCTGTCTCACCCACATAGCAATAATCTCTCCCAGTGCTCAGCTGTGCACAGGTGTCCTGCCATTGCACTGGGGCATTTTGAGCTCTGGTGACGAACAATCACAGCCTAACCCCAGGGCTGGGCCACCCAAACAGGCCCTACAAGCTGCCGGTGGCCAAAAGCAGAGCCTCGAAACCCCCGGAGCCCCCATGCCATGGCTGGAAAGGCTCCACGCTGCCCATGTTTGCCGGGTGCGGCCGTTCCCGCAGCAGGGACACCGCCACATCATGCCCCTTTGCAATGCTGGCACRGCCAACGCAGCAGCCCAGCTCTGCCTCTCAACCGTCAGCGCGGCACGCACCTCCGTTTTGAGATGTTAGCCTGAGCCTTGGTCAGACTTCCCCAGTGCAGCGCCAGAGAAACTCAGCTCTGCTGGGAGAGTGCCTGGAGATGCTGGGGGAGACCAAACCTGCCAGAAGTGCTGCAAACCTTCCCTGGTCCAGCTTCTCCTTCTGGCCACCAGACACACAACTGAGCTGCTTGGGACAACCTTGGTCCCCAGCCCCGCACTGGGACCTGCCTTAATTTATGGTGGCAAACAGAAAATCAACTCCATATGTCTGGTGCAAAGGGCTCAGCAGTTCCTGCCGGAAGATGCTGTATGCGCAGGGGCTGATTTTCTCCAGCAGCGATCAGCAGGCTCTGAACCTCTGTAAAGCAGCTTGCTTTGCACGGAAAGCTTTACAGGTACACCAGGACTTCTGCAACCTCTGGTCCCAGGGGGKGTGTGCAGGTGGTGTCACCTGCTCCAGAGCAAGCTCAGCCCCTCTCTGCCTGCAGAAGCGCTGATCTGATGTGACAGTCACGATCCAGGTCTGCTCTGGCTTCAGACCTGGTTTGTGAGAGAGCTGCCTCCTCGTAGCTTTGTGCATCTCTGSGTCTCCAGGTGAGATGTTGGAGCTCACCAGCTCCACCTGGTCAGAGCGAACCAGTAGGGTACACAGCATGTCTTAAAGTTTAGCAACCAGATTCCTAAAACATGGATCCTGAAACATGGAAACTAGCTTYGGTTTTCCTGCAACATGGTTGCAGTAAACAGTCATTTCCCAATGCTAAACCACTTCAGCACACCCATAGTAATGCTTAGCTGGCGTTGGCGAAGGTATTTTCAGCCTGCAGGCCACCGACGTACAAAGCCCATGTACAAGTGCGGGTCACGAGCACCCTGTAAGATGAGGCGGCACRAGGGATGCACAGAAACGCTTTAGGTTTCCCCGGGGGAGCTTTCTGCTCCACTCCTCACGCCTCTTCTCCTCTGTTTCTCCCAATTGCAGCTGTCACACAGACACACATGGGAACTCATTGCGGCAGCAAAAGCGTTGCTCAGCTTCAGCAGGAAACACGCGCAGGAAATCCCCGGGAAGACATGCGCACCCGGGCAGTGGCAGGGGCTAGGAGAAAGCCTTTCCAAACCACCCCACCAGGAAAAGCCACGACCTCGCTCCGGTCCCAGCTGCGCTGCTGCAGTTTCAGCATTGGTGGTTACAGGGGATGCAGAGGTGAAATACCCAAGGGGTCAGCATTAAGGCAAGGAGCAAGCTGTGGCAAGAGGGGATCTCTCAAGCTCCGCTACAGCCTGGCAGCAAAATTTGACATTTTTTTTGAACAGTTTTTATTATCCTGGGGTTTTTTTTTGTTGTGTGTTTTTTTTTTTTTTTTTAATAAACAACACCAACAAAAGTAATTCTTTTGGCAGGTACACGGAGCTGTGTTTTGCCATGAGAAACGGTTCAGCACGTGGTAGCTGAGTTCATGAGCAAGTGGAGCGGTGTCTTTAATACACTGCATGGATACCTCTTTTAACAGGAAAATTCGTGGAGGTGCAAACGAGTGGAGAGCAGAAGGCAGTGGTGTACGAGACCCCTCGCCAGCCCCCACRGACAGGGCTCCGAGCAGTGACAGTCGGGCCCAGGTCTCTGGCAGACACACAGGGGTACAAGCGGAGATGCGGCAGTTCACTCTTATTCCCTCCCCACCACCACAATCCAAGGGAGAGAAACAAGAACCCAGAATCAAAGCAAAAGGCGACCAGAKCCCTCTGCCTCTTTGGTTCGTTTTGTGCTGACCTTTAATAATTGCAGGAAGGGAAATGGGCTGGCCAGTTTGTGTTAGAAATTCACTGTAGTGTCTGGTGCTTTCTGCTGCTTATCAAATCCAAGCCGCTTGGATAAGCCCAGTGAGCAATTAGTACTACAACCTACAGCCAGAAATTTTAGAAGTCCATTTGCATATAGTTAGGAAGGAAAATGTTGATTAATTTCTTCTGATACACTCCAGAAAAAAAGGCGCAAATAGTGTCAGGGAGCTCAGGCAGATTATAAATTGCCTTGCTCAAGATTGTAAATATTGCATCCGTGCCTCCCTGCGTGTTTTAAAGACATCTTCAAGGGCTGTGCCTGTGTGGAAGAGATTTGTTTTAATATTTTACCAAGGAATGCATATTTCATCTGTGTGGTGCTTGCGAGGGAGGGATTTTTTATTTTGAAAAGCTTCTTCAGCTGTGAGGAGAGCAAGTGTGGACGATACACAGACATGCAACTGCAATAAGCCAGGATGCTGCAGCTGCCCTGAGATGTGATTAAAAATGCACAGGGCAGGAGCAAAAAAAAAAAAAAAAAAAGCAGAGCAAGGAAAATGGAGCAGGCAATGCCTCAGTGATGAGGTAAACAAGGCCCAAAGCACAGCGCTGAGCCTTGAGCCTCTCATCACTGCAACCACGACTGTGTCCAGGACAGTCTGGGCAGAGAAGGACCTTTAAACAGCGGCTGCTGTTAATTCAAGGCGACCACCTCTCACCATCAATATCTAGGTATTTACTCATCAGGGCTGGCATGGCATTAACATCAAGGGATCTTATATCTATATTTGCATCAGGGCATGGTCAAGGAAATATGTCGAACCCTCCAATGCAGGATGACAAAGCTTTCAGGCACTTGGACCTGCTGATGGCCTGTCATGCAACATTAACACCTGATACCACATTCTCTCTTTTCCTCTAAGGCAGAAGCTTCAAACTTCAAACAACTTTTTGACCATGAGGGTAACAGATTCAAGCTCCCTGGCCTTGTGGAGTGATCTTCACAGACCCCTTAGAGGTCACCCATGGTCCCTCACAAGTCAAACGATGGGTGTTGCCCAGGATGTGCAGGGCCCCGTTTCTAATGCACAGTGCTACAGCAAGCATCTGTTTGCAGTGCTCTGTGCTGTGCCAGCTGATGCTCTCCCAAAGGTCTGGTCTCCTCGAGTCTGGGGGCTATGGGAAAACCTACATTTTTCTTCAAACATAACCAAGTTTCACCCTATACACTTGCAGAGGAAAAACTGAAAGTGTGAACTGGGTGCAACCTAGCAGCTCCCATGGCCAATACAAGAGCCCTCCATTGTCACTAAACCAGTTGTCTCATTCAGGGCTACTCTGACCCAGGAGGTTTCTTGCAGCACCAGGGCTGCCTGAGCTGATACTCCTGCACCGAGCTGTGAAAGCTGGCTCCCCTGGAAAGTTTCTGCCTCCTGCAGCTCCTTGCCGTGGCGGACTGTAGCTACACGTGCTCAGCAGTGTGCACAGCCAGCTCCCAATAAGATATTTGCTGGGGGAAGCCATGAGACTGGACTCTGATGCATTTGAAGACCAGAAAGCGACTCCCCTGCCTCGCTGGAGCCAAGGATCTACCTGAACAGAGGGCTCCTCTTCTCAAACAGAGAGCAGAAATGTCCCTGGGCCCTGGACTCCCAGTAAGACCACCACACTTCGCGCGGGAGGGTGACAAAACCCCACGAGACCCTACCGCAGCGACAGCTCCAAATGCCAGCAAAGCTGCAGACCTCAGCTGCAGGAGCTATGAGAAAACGGGGCCCATTCTGTGCAACAAGAGAGGGAGAAAGTTGGGAAGACAGACTGAAAGAGCTGCCTTTTAAAGAGCTGCTAACATTTAAAGGATGCCTTGAAGAATTTTGTCTATTTTTGTGCTGTGAGCTGAGCTCTGCTGATCTAAATCCAGATCGGCTGCACTTCACAAACATGGCAGTTCTGAGTTCAGCCTGGTTAGCTCCAGCCTTTTATCCTTGGGAAACGTGGCCCGCTCCGAAGATGGGACGAAGCACATCATAGAAGAGAACAATGCTATGAAAAACGCCAGGAATTCAGTCCTTGAAGCCAAAGAAACAGGCATGTGCTTGCAGGGGGGTAAAATCCACGTGCAGCTAACTGCGGTTATCCTGAGACACTGCAAGCAAATGGCTAATTCAGCAGCCAGCCCAACCATCCAAGGCAGCTAAGAAGTGGAAACCCTAATAGAAATTATACTGTAACTCGCAACGCTACCGGGGATGGGTTTGGCTTGGATGGTGATATAGTTTGCCCACGTTCAATGTGCCAGTAACAGCAAGATGCAGGACATGCTGAAGACCTATGCCAAAAAAGGGCCCCTTTGCTCCTCTGAGACCTTTCCAGCTTCCAGCACCTGATCCCATCTGGCCTCGCCAGTGATATCTGTGCAGGTTGCAGAGAGGCTTGCAAGCCCTCTGCGAACTGGGCTCCGCAGAGGACGCCCGCCGCGCGTCACGGCRGTTGCTTGGCCGGGGCGGTGACTGTGCTGCAGGGTCTTTGCGGAAAACCAGATCCGAGGGCTGGGATAACACAGACAGAGGAGGCAGGGTTCCCCTGCCAGGCTGCCAGCGGGCGGGTGGGGAGCACGCGGCCCCGCGGGTTCGCACCGGCATCTGACCTCTGTCAAAGCCTTCAGCCTGGCTGTGCTGGGCACTGGCAAGGTTTCAGAGCAGCACGAACACCAAGCAAAGTCTATATGTGGCTGGAAACAGCCCAGCATGTTGCTCCTTGGTGCTTATCCAGGCCTTTCACTAAAACCCCTGCACGTTTTTGGTGCACGCTGCTGTGAGGTGGAGCAATGCTGTTATACAGAGAGGAGACGAGACACAGCCAAYACTTGTCTTCTGCAGGTGTCAGAACACTGAACACCCCCAGAGCTCCCTCCTAGAGACACATCCCTCTGGTGAGCTGCTCATGGACGAGCTGGTGGCCTGGCTTTTGATTCTCTGATTTCAACTGCAAAGCTCCAAAGCAAGGCAGAGTGTTGCTCCACATTGGGGCGTCTCCAGGCTTGGATCAGTATGCACTGAAAACCACTGCTCTGAATACTCAACTGCACCTAAAATCAACTGTTTGTATTAAGCGGGGCCAGAAGACCCGCACCTACCTCCTCRGGAGCAGTTGGAGGAGGAAAGGTCTTCCGCTCCTGCGCAGCAGCTGTCCTGCAGTGTGTCTTCCAGGTACCGACAACTTCTCTAGTAGACACAATCTGCCTGAAATTGTCTGCATTCATCACTTTTGCCGTGGTATTTGAGTGCTTCGCAATCTTTAACCGCCCTCTGCAATACAGGGAGCTGGTGGGGAACGAATGGGGATGGCGTGCATGAGTCCTTGAGGTGGAAGACGTCCCCCCTCACCATCTTGGAGCCTTTGGGGGACACCTGCAATTCCCCCAGCTGCTGGCCGTCAGCAGGAGGCCCCCAGCCCAGCACACATCGGCAGTGGGCGAGCTGAACGCGGCTGGCCCCGAGCTGCACTACCGCAGCTCTTCTTTTCTGCAAGAAACCGTGCACGGCGTATGGCCGCAGGTGTTTGGGTTGCTGCCTCCAGCAGCCAGCCCCCGAGGGGAAAGCCAAATTGCTCGCCCAAACATATAACCTTGTGTCTGGATGTGCAAGGAAGGTCTCCAGCAAAGGCCAGGCACCACGGGCAGGGCACTGCAGCGACCGAATATTTAGTTGTTGCATCTGCCCCTGGTTTCATCCTTGTCAAGTAGGATAAACAACCAAATCAACATTAATAAGGGCATTTGGTAGAGGCTTTTAGGTTCTTATCTTGCTTTTAATGATTCATTCAGCTTCCCTCGGCTCTTGCAGCCCAAGTCCTCTCCACCTTTTCCTTCCTGAACAAAATCTGCTGGGAGCCACCACCCCAGGACCTCTCAGCACTGTCTGGAGAAATTAAAGGGGCTTGGACTATGTACCAGCTGTGAGAACTAAAGAACTCATAAGGGGAGGATGATTCCTCTGTAGAGGCACACAGAAAACCGCTGCGTTCGCTTGAGCTCATTATTCTTAATTAGCAGCTCCACAGACCGGAGTAACCAAGATACTCCTGCTGCCACCGCGTTCAGCCACACTGCGTTTCGTGATGGCATGCCGGCATCACCCCCACCAGCCCCTGGCCCCCTCCCACCACCGCCATGGGACAGGGACGTGCCACCGTGCTGTGGTCCCACGGCCAGGCTGACGCTCTGCTGATGTAGTAGCCACCAYGGGGGGGATGGGGGAGCACAGGAGGGAGTTTTTTTCCCCGTGCTGCCCTCTCCATTTTCTTTTCTCCACCAAGTTCTGGTGGTACAGTGGGGAGAAAGTCCCCGCAACTGGGGGACAGGAGCCAGGCTACGCCCCACATCACTCTGGGGGCCGGGGGGGCCTGACCACAGCAAAGGTGGGAGGGAGCTATCTTCCCCTCTGCGCCATGTCGGCCCGAGCATCTCCCACCCTGGTTCATCTGGAGCGGAGAAACTCTCCAGTGCATCCCGCATCCGTCAGGCAGCTCTCCCTGCTCCTTGACGCTGATTTATGGTCGTCTTGTCCAGCTGCCAGAGGAACCCTTTATACCAGATAGCTTTTATCTCAAAATAAGCCCTGGAAAAATACCACAGGCTTTATTTGTCATTCGCTCTGGGAAAGTTTTGAGCTAATAAATAAAGCAAAGTTATTTTAAAGGGCAGCAGCTTTCCTGAAAACTTAAACTCAGGGCTCTGACAGAAACAACAATACCTCCATTGCCTAAATACCCATAACCTCAGCTCCTGCAAAATTAGGTTTCTCAGGCTGCAAAGAACAAAACCTTGCAAATCAAATTGCTTCACACTCATGTAATTAGCAATTATCTCCCTGGTGGAAAATGATTYCCCCCCCACACTATTTGGGTGAATCATACCCAAGTGGGTTTTTCTTACTTGTTTTTTGCATATGCACATGCACAAACACAGAGGCACATCAGGATCTTGGCCAAGTTCTCTCCTTTAATCTGTCCTTCATTTCAGCGCAATTCAGACCATAGGTCTCAGATCTTAAACCACAGGAGACTTCCAAGTGTTAATGTTGGTATTAGCAACCCCACTGCCCCACTGACAGTAAAAGAAAACTCAAGTATGGGTCAGGGTCGTGGTCTTGCTCCCTGACGTGGTCAGGCCAGGACTCCTGAGGGCAGCTGAAGAGTTCCCGCACAGTTTTGCAGAGCTGTTGACAGCGCTCGGGCAAAGAGGTGGGAGCGTCAACTCCCCCATGGTGGTGCGGACATGCAGGAGGCCCAGCATCATGCAGGAGAAGGACCTGTCGCCATGAGCCGGATTTTTGCACCCTCATTTTCACACGATAGACCAGGGCTATCACATCCTCTGCCAGGACTCCCTTTTGCCTAAACCTCATTGGAGCAGCAGCCTTGTGAGACACCCCTCCAGGAACAACTGTATTTCTCCTTATTCTGGTCTTGTGGGAGCAGACGTGGCCCTTCATCACTTTCCCAGCTGGAAAAGTTGGCAGGATGGTGAAAAAATGAATGGACTTTGGTAAATTCACCCAGTGATGTTGGCCAAGATTAACTGACTCCCACTGCTCAGGACACTAACACAACCATAAGCACTCAATGCAGCCGTTAGAACAACGTATATCCACACATGTATCTGTATTTTGATGGCAACTTATGAAAAGCTGGGCTTCAAAGCCATTTAAATGAATTGGTTCAGCTCCCAAATCAGCAAGAAAAACACAAAGAACCAGACCACATGCTGGCATAAACCAGCACTGCCTCCACCATCCTCTGAAAAATACAGCCTTAAGGCTTTGCCCTGATAGAGAGGGTTTATATACACTTTGGATCTAATCCAGGAGTTCCTTAGTCACCTCTCAAAGGCAAAATCCCCGTCGCCCTGCAAAGCAGGTTGGCATTTGGACCCACGAGAGAAAGGCAGAAGGGGAGCCACCGGAGGGTTTTTGCTTTCTTTTTAGACTGGCTGAGGCAGGGACCTGTGGGAGCAGTGGAAAGCCGCCTGCACCCAATGGAGAAAGCAAATACAGCTCTGGCAGGCAGGGCTGGAGGGTGCTTGGAGCTGTATCACAGTACATGCAGAGCTGTCCCCAGACTTCACATGTCTGCAGCCTGCAGCAGCCCTCTCCTACCTTATTTCAATACGCGGCTTGACGAGCACTGCTCACTTTAGGTTGCTGTCGGCATTCCTGCTTGCAAAGTGAATGGTTCACGGGGTACCTAGGGCTTTTTTGTTGAGACTGGTTTCCCAGTTTGAAGGAAAACCAGTGACCAGTGACTTTATTGAAACGTGAGAATTCTGAATTCCACCCCCAACACACACATTGCAATGCTGCTCTGGGATAAACAAAACCTCATAGTCTGTTTTTATATTCTCTTTCCCCTCTATACTATTTAACATTGTTTTGCAACGGCTCAGTA
Organism: Oceanodroma leucorhoa; assembly: GCA_030449065.1. Lineage (NCBI taxonomy): Eukaryota > Metazoa > Chordata > Aves > Procellariiformes > Oceanodroma > Oceanodroma leucorhoa. The sequence goes on along the minus strand of JASVER010000222.1, from coordinate 371,060 downwards.
ACAGCATGCACTCCATTTCTCCCAGCATGGTGAACCAGAATTTTTTGTATAAAACTATTAAGAGAGCAGCTCCTTGTGCTGAATGAGACACCAGACCTCGCTAGAGCAAAACACTCCCCCCTTGGCTTGTCACTGGGTAATTTGTCACAAAGGGACTCACTGAACACAAAGTTAGCTTAAATTTTTTTTTGAAAACTTCATAATATGAAGGAATCTGGCTCCTCTCAAGGTGGGTCTACAGCTGAAAGGCTACAACACAAGGCAAGCAATGCAGCAGCCCTCATCATGTTCATGGAAGGGGCTACCACTCATCTTATTTCAGGTCACAGAGTGGCCTGACATCCCCACTGCTTTACGTAAAACTTGCTTGTGTTGTTCCTGGCCTCCTTAAGGATTCCCAAAGATGCTGTCCACCCCCCCTCTGCTGACAGAGGCTGTCTGGATCGGCAGTGGTGGTATCACTTCATGGCCCACCTGGAAAACAGAGGGTCTGGCCCAGACCCTCCATGGACAGCTCCATTGGCTTCAGCAGGCAGCGGTGATTTACATCCCATGAGGAGCTGGCTGTTTGCTCCCGGGTGTGTTGCTGGAGGGGAATTAGATCTGGCTGCGTGCTTGCTTATTCAGGATTCGGTGTGTCAAGCGGGGTAGCTGCTCTGTGGGACGGGCGGCTGATAGCCATGCGGGGAGGTGCAGCTCTGAGCCCCGGATCTGCTCAGCCTCATTAATTTGCTGGCAGAGCAATAACAGGCCTTCGACATTTTGGCTTCCTCTCCTGCCCCCAGCTCACATGTGGCACAAAAATTTCCAACTTCTTTTTTTGTGTACAAAGTGGCTTTGTGCAGTAACCAGATTAAATTTGGAGAGAGAGCGAGCCATCAGCCGGTGGCATCTGGTGTCACAGCAGGAAATTTGAGGATAAGCATCTAGGAGCGCTCTGTGCAGCACTAACCTGTGCGTAGTTCAGATGACTTCAACCTGGTCCAGGCAGGCCTCATGAAAGGATGGCAACAATGCCAGTGATCAATAGTTAGGAGATCTGGGAGAGGTCGCAGCTTCGAAAATAGCTCAGAAGTGGAAAACGAGGAGGAAGAATAAATGGTCAATGTTCAAGAGAACAAGCTCACCTGCGGGGTGCCATACAGTTGCATGGGAGGATATATAGGGCTTTGTAAATTCTTTAACAGTCTGAGAAAAAAGCCCATACATGCACATGCACACACACATATCCCTCCATATATGTATCCATATGTACACACATACAAATATGCATATATACATGTATATGCATATTTGACTCAAGCTCAGAGAGAACTGTGGGAATCTTCAAAGGCACCTGAGAAGGGTGAAGGAGTGGGAAGATGAAGTCTGAAGAAATTAATGCAAAGCAACACACACATCGATGGGAAAAAACCCAAACTACTCCTACATGCCCTACATTGTAAATCAGCTGTAGCTGCTCATGAAAAGGACTTCGCAGCAGTCAGCCCGGTGAAGAACTCCGCTCTGACATGAAGAAAACAAAAGAAACCCTTGGACGTGCAAACAGTAGATTGAAAAAAATAGTATCAAGCCAGCGCAATGACGTTCAGCAAATCTGCAGCGAGGGCACATACGTCGTTTCTGTCATTCCACTTCAGAAAGGGAGAACATCAAGTAACAGGGTGACAAATGATAAAGGGGTCCAGAGATTTCCATAGTAAGCCAGGCTGCACACAGTGGATTTGTTTAGCTTCAAGATAAAGCAATACATAAAAGGTCTGCCTGACACTTCTCATTTATCCTTCCTTGACACAAGAACAAGTGATCTCTTGGTGAAATTAAAAAGCAACGGATTTAAAAGAAACAAAAGCATTTTTATATTCTCACATAAAGCACGCTAAATTGTGGCACTAACTGACGAAGTATTTTTGAGGTCAGGAGATTAGTATGATTAAAGACAGAATCAGATGGTGGAAAATACAGTTACTTTAAATGAAAGTTTAGAAAAAAGCATGCAAGCCCTTGTGTTTTTATCAACAATATGCTTTCTCAGTCAGTCCAGGTCAAACAACTAGGAATAAAGTAATGGTCCAAAGGTGCTCGAGGAAGGTTCGTGGCCCCAAAGCAGTGACCCTGGAAATAGTGCAGCTCTCCCATCATGCTGCTGTGTGTCCTGAGCCGGGTGCACAGAAAGGGAGATGCTGGCTTATGGCAGGGATTCAGGGACACGACAGCCCAGCACCAATGAAACCGTTACTGCAATCCCTCCCAACTCCCATGCCCGCCTTTCAGTATGGTTGTTGGAGGGCCTGATAAAGGCTGAAGACTGGTTGAGGTCTGGAAAGCTCATCTGGCAGAGTGGACCCAGAACAGGGAGGCACCCTTCTGCTCGTTTGGGAGAGACTGATCTAACCTGAATGGCCAACAGCGTAATTTGTGCTAAGAGGAGCCTGAGGAATCCAGATGGTTATTGAAACATGTGTAAATGCATGCAAATAAGTAAGATGAACAAAAAAAAAATGCTACGTCTGCAGACAGATAAAAGGGTTGAATTTAGTGGATAAGGGGAGTAATTTAACTCCCTTTTCTCTGGACCATGTAAGACTCAGCACAACCCCCTGAGGAGGGTTTCCCCAGGCTCCCAGTGGATAGGGTTTCATCCATCAGCTGTTTTTATCCTACTGCAGCCTTATTTCCCCATCCTCCCTCCCTAGCTTGACTCCTCTCAACCTCGTGCTTCACGGCTGTGCGCTTTGGTCGGAAGAGATGAGTTTGGAAATGAAATCACTGCAAGATGCAGAGGGCAAGCAGGCAGCCAAGGGTGTACTTCCAGAGGTCACGTCCTCCTGGCCTTTCCTATGGGAAAGTGCTCTCTAAACCTGCTCACACCCTTCTCCAACAGGTTCAGAGCCCAAAGCCGACCGCACCGTGACACGCCTGTGATGCCCTTCTCCAGGTGGGTTACCCTGGAAGGACCGCTCTGCTGCAGGGAGCAAAAGGCTTTTTCCCCTGTCCTCGCTGGGACCCGGATGGTGTTGCTTAGAGTCAGAAAGCAACTCTCCCTGGGGAAATGTGAGCAAAATGGCTGCTCCATGTCAGTGGTGGGGATACAGAAAGGGACAAGATCTCCCCAGAGCTGGGCTCAGCTTGGTGGTGGGAACAAAACTCCAGTTCCTGGCCGCTGTGAAGCAGGATCCGCAGACCGAGCCCAAGGAAACCACTCGTCGTGGTGGGGGGATATTTGCAGAGTGAAATAGCTTCATTTCTTAGCTTCATGTGTCCTTGGATACATCAGTATTTTCCTTTTGTGCCACAGAAGCATCCACAGCCTTCACATGGAGCAGCTCTGGGATCACAGACCGGCGAGGAGCAGCATTGCAGAAACAACGTGGCTCTGCCAAGGTCCTGCTGTAGCTAGGCACCTGGACCTGGACTGGCACAGGACTGAGTCTGTCGGTGCTCAGTGGGCTCTGCCCACCAGGCCACGCTACCTCCTTGCTGCAAAGTCCCAGGTGTACTCTCCAGCAAGAACAACAGTGACCGCAGCTGGCTCAGGATTTTCCAGCCGCAGAAACAAAATTGAGTTTTGCCTGGTACTGAACAAGTGCGGCCAGGGCCTGGGTAAGGTGATGCCTGCAGCAGAAGAAGGGGTGCGCAGAGGCTTGCTGGTCACTAGAGTTGGCTACTAGCTCCTTCTCAATGGTCCCACCAAGGGGAAAAAGACCCTAACGCTATTGCCAGCCCTGCCTTGCCCTCTCTAACCCTGGTGGGCCACCATCTGTCGTCCTCTTCTCTTTGCTATGGGGTGATGCAAAAAGATGGGTGACATGTAAAAACCAGTCTTCTGCTGGGACTGCTCTAGCACACATGCCCGCAGGAAATCTCCATTGCAGATCTCCCTTTGGCCTCTTTGTACTCAGAGAAGAGTGGAGTGATAAGATCTACGCAGTTTTCAGCTGCTGCTTTGTTTTGAAAGGCAGCATGGTTCACCAGATAGAGGAGATCTGCGCTTGCCCTGGCTCTCTGCAAGGTGCTTTGTTTGTGGAGAACCAGCACAGTCACCCTGTGGCCTGCAACTGGTTTAGGGACCACCTCGCAGGGGTCCTGTGAAGGTGATGGAACGAGCATGGGGTGCCTTCCTGCGTTGGTGCAGGGGGTACCACATGCCTGACTTTGCTCACCTTTGCAAATAGCTTTGCTAACCGTGCCCGAGCCTGAAAACCCCAGTGCACGTGTTTCCTTCTGCTCATCCTCGCCATCCGCAGCTCCCGCGGGCAGGTGCAGGGCAGCCAGGCGGGACAGTGCACTGGCTGCGCCTGACAGACAGACTGCCGCCGCTCACAGCCATTTACCCCGGCAAAGGGCTTTTCAGCGCTGCTGAAAACAAAATACTTATGCAAGCCAGAGCTGGAGGGGAAGGTGGGTGTTCTTGGTCCTACCAAGCTACTGCTCCTCCGGTGCTGCAGCCCAGGCTCCCCAACACAGGTGGGCAACACCTGGAGGGAAGGAGGAACTTGCACATCCTTGATTTCTTCCCGTTGGACTCTCTTCATCCCGTTCGCCATCAGCAAGCTTAAACTGGCTTTCAGGCAATTTAAGTTTGTGATTTTTTCCAAAGGCGTCTCATGGAAAATGTTTAGAGTTCTTCAGCCCTAAAGCAGCTGCCAAACACTACTACAGAGGGGCTGGGGGGTTTCCTTCCTCGTGCCCCATCAGGGCTGTCTCACCAAGGGGCAGTGGGAAAGCCTCCAAGCCCCTTCACTCACCTTGCATTGCCCCTGTGAGACAAACAGCCCCCCTGGTATGGGAGCGGCTTCACCGTTGGCCACACGAGAGGAATCACGCCTGGTCGAGACCCGGTTCCACCACGGCACCGGGGCAGGGAGAGTGGCTGCAACACGTCCCCATGTAAGTTAGTGGGGCCTGGAGGGTCCAAGGAGAGAGACTGGGTATGGTTCAAAGGGAAACTCAGAGCTGGAACACCACCGAGAAAGAAAGAGGGCTCTTGAGTTTTGCGTGAACAGAGAGGAGGCGCACAGACACACGTAAGAGGAGTCACACATCCAAGAACGGGCAGAGAAATAATTGCCAGCAGTGGCTGCAAGGTCCTCCCCATCCCATAAAACCCTGTCAGAAAAGCAGGGAAAGGGGGGGCAGCAGCAGATAGGAGGAAGGTGCCAGAGCTGGGAGTCCAAGACGCTCATTTGGGATGTACAGAAGTGCAGCTGGCCCTGTCTCTGGCACATCCCTAGCAATTCCCCCAAAGCTGGGGATCAGGGAAATTTAAATATAAGGTATCTCGATCCTTATACAAGCTCTAACCCTACACTGGAGTCCTTTGGGAAATAAACCCAACAACCACAAGTCCCTTTCCTTTGGAGCAGAAGCAGGAGCTATGGCTTTGCATCCCTAAGCACGTCAACACACATTGGACATGCTCTCCTACAGCCCCAGCTACTATTTCTGTCCCCGGGTTTCCGCAGCTTCTTCCAGAGATGCCAGTGTGGTGTCCAATTAACTAATCAGTCACAGCTCCATGAGCTTCGCTGGGTGCAAACTCTCAACTACATAAATAATAAATAGGAAAATTAACATCTTGTCTCTGTTTCTCTGCTCCTTTCAATTGCAAATGCATCTGGTGCAGGCACCTTAGTGTACACACACGCACCCACACATGCACATGCACACGGAGAAGCTAAGTGCCTGAACTCCAGTTTGATTATTTCTGCATTTGGTGATGAGTTCAGTTTGTGGCCAGGCTGTACACACAACTAGAAAATAACACTGGCTTTAATAGACCTAATTTTCATTAATCTTGCTGCTTCTCTCTCTGCCTCACCAAAGAAAGGAACTGAGGTTAATCAGAAAAAAGGAGTCTCCTTCGCAGAGCTGATGGGAGTTCGCAACAGGGCTGCGTTGGTTATTTTCCATATTCCCCTGAGGCCCATGTAGGAACAGACATTTAGTCCAAACTATATTACTTGGCTAACAAGATTTACAAGTGGTTTGAGATAATGCAATCATTTCCAAAATGAAAGAAAGGCATTCTCTAAAAAGTAAAGCTGGAAGGAGGGAGCCGAGGGCTCATTTTCTCAAAATCCATTATGTGCAGCCTGGGTTTTGCGTGTGTGAGAGTGTGTGTTGCTTTCAGACTACGAAGACTGAATTAAAGGCCAGCTCTGTATATGCACCGCTAGCCTTTATCTGCAGCATCATTTTTCATCTTCATCTGGATTTTTTCCCTCCCTCTGCCTCCCGTGAATCTTATACAAACAAACAACGAAATCTAATCAGGCTGCCCATCCTCGCCTCATCGCCGCTGCGTGTTACTCCACGCAGCCTTCACTTGTCAGCAGCAATGCAAGAGCAGAGCATGCATCAATACAAACAGGAATGYTTAGCTAACGCAATAACCCTCTCACAGACGGATGCCTGCTTTGCAGTGTCAGATCCCCAGAGATTGCGCCTGCTCCTTATTCACCTGAAACTGTGGAGTAATGTCATTAGCTCTCCAAAATGATCGATGGTCATTGAATCACAGAAATAAGAGATGGAAAAACCAACTGCATCATACTGCTGTCCACCACCGCACCTATGTATGCATCCATGCATGTACACGCAAGCTGCCTGCTGCCGATGCAGAATCTCTCCCTAGGGCTGAGTACAGCTGGGTTTTAAATTACTCTGTTATTGGGGTTTCCAGACTCCCTGGGAGTCTGTGAGCTAACCGGGCAGACATCACCCACTGTACTGACAGTCCTTCCTCCCCAAATGACTAACTTTCACTTGCTCCATCATCCTTGATATGCATCCTGCTGCGTTCCCTGCCAGAAAGCAGTCTCGTCCCAGTTCCACCAAGCTCTGCACACACCTTTCTGCTGTTTCACAAGAAGTGAATCCCTCAGGCTTTCTCCACCCCCGTATCAGTGGTCCTCCTGGGTCTGTGCAGTGAGCTGTGCCCATGTAGGCAGCTGAGGTTTCACTGCAGAGGGATGAGGAGATGCGGGTGGTGGTGCAAGGTGCAGGATGGCCAAGGCAGAGGAACTCCAGAACAGGTCAAGGACCGTGCTCAGCACAGGAGAGGATGCACTGAGGTGCGACTGGAGGAGCAGAGGGAAGAGCAAGGGAGCAAACCTTTCTCCGTCCAAGAAAGGAAGGTGGCACATTCGAAATCCTGCACGGCTTTAAAGACAAACTACCTTCATGCACTTCATTTGCCAGGCTTCACATGCGCAACAAGGTCTGGTAAGTGCACAGGCTGTTTAATATTAAATGTACTATTTATTATTTACACAGCAAAAAGCGCATGCTAAGGAGCTCTTCCAAGGCATATGCGCCGAGCCTGGCCCCAAAAGAACCTCCCTCGCGCCTCCCAGCAAGGCCAAGAGGAACAAATTCTTTAGAAGTCCGGGAATACATCCACCGGCAGCAGGGGTGTATGTAGGTCACGGTGATGCAGCGGAGCCTGGGGCCGCGGCCAGGCTGGGCCACGCTGCCTGGGGCCAGCGCTGCGGCTGGGTGTCTTCCCCCAACCTCTTCCTGCAAACCAGGTCTGCTCGTGGTGCGGTTTCCCTCTGCGCCTTCCCTCCCGAGCTACACTGTGGGAGAGCCGTCCTGCCCTTGGTGTTCTCGCGTTTCTGACAAGGTGAAGGCAGCAAGGGGAGTTTCTCCGGAGCTCTGGACTTGAGTGGGGGGGGACGTGACTGCAAGGCTGCAGGGAGGGATTCTTGCCGGAGACAGTGGGAAAAGCTCCAGATCTCTTTGGAAATCCCTCTCATTTTAAGTGGTTACACAATAGCGCCGGGTTGCCAATTAAATACAAGAGATGTTAAAGCTAAAGGTACCTGCAAAAGCCTTAGACCAAACCCCAGGCAATGCTTCTTTGTAAGAAAAAAGCATATTCCTCTTAACTGGTTAATAGTTCAGACTGTGGCTAAATTTGTAGCAGCCTACAGTAAAGCCGGGGGGTCAGCTAACGTCACTGCCCACCATCCTCGTGCCGCTGTTGGGAGCACGGGACGGCCCCTTCCTCCTGTGGCAGCTTTCTCCTGGGGGTCCTGGCTGCGCCTGGCGGCCCCAAACCCAGCCCCCCCGTGTCCAAAAACACAACGCGGCTCAGGCTGCCCCCCTCTCCCCTGCCCCATACCCTTGAAAGTCCCGAGTGCTTTATTTTGGAGATGTTGATAGCAGGAGTCATCTTCTGAAGCAAAGAGTGAGCTCCTGGATTATGCCACCAGCAAGGCTTGTCTCCCGGCGTGCCACCGAGGCGGCTGTGACACAAACGATTGCGATGGCTTCGAGGCGGTTTCGTGTTGATGCATTCAGAGTACCTCACCGCCTGCCTCCCAGACACAGGAGCCATTTAGGAGGCATGACTTTTTAAGGACAGCAGCTGCGATATTTTCCCCTTGCACAGAGCAGTTTCTGGCAAATTCTAAAGAGAAAAAACTAGCAGCAACAGCCGGCACACAGTGTAAGAGACTTTCAGATGATACCCTTATCCTCACCACACCGTGATGAGCCAAAGTTTGACACTTTCATATCAACACTTCTCCCATGTAGCTTCCATCAGACTCTTTTCCAGCACTTCAGTGCTTTTCATTCCTGCACAGACTTGTATTTGTTGATGAGAAAACGGAAACCACGGCTCCAGAAAATACCTGTAAAATCCTATTGCACCCAAACACCCTGCAGATCAGACAGAGACTGCGCCTCCTCGTGACTAACGCATGTGTGCTTAGCCCCAAAACACAGACAGATAGCCGGGGAAAATTTCTTATCCAAATCCAACCATGCTGAAAATTTCTACGTGCATGTCATGGAAGCCCACATCCTTGAGCTTCCAGATACCCAGTGGTTTGCACGATGCATCCTCAAAACTGCTCACGGCTGGTCGGCAGGGCTGTGTTGCTCTGGGCCAGCAGAAGCTGCCTGATAAACTAAAGCAGGACAGAGTGCAAAGTAAGTGATGGAAGAAGCAGCAGGCAAAACACTGTAACTCATCAGACAATGTAAGATATCTTAAGTAATAAGCAGCAGCAGCAGTCTACAAAGTGGTTTATAAAGGGCTTGATGAGTAACTCAGCTGAGCCTCTGGATTACACACAAGACAAATCATTTCATTTCTGTCCTTATGCAGCAGCCCATCTGCAGTGTGCAAGAACCATTCCTGCTCCTCACTTCTCAGCAGCTTCAGATAAAAGGGTAAGAATAGCTGCTAAAACCAGGCAACATAAGGCAAATTTTTCACTGACTCCTGAAAGAGATGAGTGATTCTGCATGCCTGATCTGTATAATTGGGGAGTGCTTGATACGCACGGATGTGCAAAGCCCTAAACGGACACACAACTGTGAAAAGTTCAAGAAGCAGGCCGTGCTGGCTGATAGCTGTTCCCAAATCCAAAACCAGATTTGTCCAGAGGCACTGACTTACACCTTATAAAGCTGCACTGATTTCTGCCCTGTGCAATACTGTTGAAATTCAGGGAACGAAATACCTGCAAGGGGGACCCATGGTGAACCTGCATACTGTCAGTGGCAGAAGCTACAAGCACCCACTTCTCTGACCCCATGCAGCCACAACCTCCAGCGTACCATCAGTCCTCCTTCCTCGACAGAGCCTCCCTGGCTGTCTGCCCAGGGGGATCTTACTGCTTCAGCTTCTCTAATCTCCCAGGATTTTTTCCCAGGCTATGTCCATTCTGGCTTCTCATGAAGAGTCCCTGAGTAACCTACTTTCTACTTTGAATTGCGTGAATCATGCAGAGACACAGACAAGCCAACAAAGAACTTGACTTATTCTCCTGAGGGATTTGGGTCAGCATCTTTGAAGCGTTTCCTCTACTTGCAGTAAGGAAACTTCTCCTGCCCATGCAGCACGCGTGTGCAGGACACATTACATCTCAGGCACGTGCTACCTTGCAGGTTCATCTGCAAATGCACAGCAAGGCTGATGGGGCCAAAAGGCACTTGGCTCCTTGCAGAGCACTCTTACAGTCAAACTAATGATAGTGAGCTGTGTGCATTCACCCGGGACTGACAGGCCTCTGGGATTTCAGCCCCCATAGCCCTATTCCTCTGCTTGCACAGAGACAACGTATTGTGAAGGTCCTGCCCGGGGAGAAGCAGATTCCTGCAGTCTGAGCCTAGCGCCTGGCCGAGAGACAACTGAGGGGGAAGATGAACCACTACTGGAAACGGCATCTTGGTTTCAGAGCCACACAGACAGACCAAGCATTTGGAGTGTAACCACCCCGGAATGTTGCTCATCAAAGCAACCTTAATTAATTAATTGCATTTGCAGCAAAATGTACAGGTGTGTCGATCTTGCCAGGGGAGCTGGGGCATTCCTGGAGGGTGTTGAGTCTGGGGTACGTGTGCGGCTCACTCTCTAGTGAAGCCCAGGCTATGCTGCGTGGGGGCTCACAGACACCCTTCCTTTCCCCCTCGCGCGACGGGTGGGTGAGCAGCTCCCGTCCCCAGGCGTGGGCTCTGCCAGCAAGCCGAGCTGCCAGGCAGAGGAGCCTGGGGCTGGCGGGGCAGTCGAGCACGAGCCGGCGAGTCCCGCTAGCCATTCTCAAGCGACAATGCACTTCTGGGCTCTTGCCAGGCAAGATGGGTTCACGTCAAATGGAAAGACATCCGGAGATAACGTCTTCAAAATGTTTCAGGTCACTGCCTTGCTTTTCAGTTCACTGCGCCGAGGGAGAGTCGCCCCAGTCGCCCTCCGCTCTGCATCCCCACGTGTGGTGGCACCATTGCCACCACCTGAGAAAGCCCCAGCTGGGCTTTGGCATCTCTGATATGCCTCAGGCATAGGCACAGCGGGTCCCGGCTCACCCAAAGGAGAGCCATTCCCCGAAATTCATCTGTCTCTCACATAGCGCTCTGCTGCTTGACGTAGCAGAGACAACATCCTTCGGCCCCCACAAGCTCACTTGGCTCACACTCGGCAGCAGCAGGCAGGCTTTCGGCTGCAGATTTCACCAGCAGCCCCAAAGTGGAGCTCTCCCTACCACGACATTTCAAGGCAGCCCCGCCATTCCAGCAACTCTTGCTCTAGATGGTTCAGCATCACCCAGAGCTGATTTTAAGCCTTAAGGGGTTGGTTTTCACCATGCCATGAAGAGCAGTATAACTGCACCTTAGGAATCACCTAGTTGCTAGAGGAGAAGGGTTTGTTATGAAAGAGGACAGAAGTGCCTGGGAGCTTCTGGTAAAAAAATAACTTCAAAAACCCCACAGCAATCAAATAGTTAATGCTGTTTCTTTTAAACCCTGGGCTGCCATTGCTGCTGGCTGGTTGCAGGTTGGAGCCCCTGCAGCAGCCGGCTGTCTGGTGCTGCTGGAGCGTGGGGCGCGGGAGAGGACTGGGCAGAGCTTGTGCCGTAGCTGACATTTCCAAGCACAGTTGCGTCAGCAAGACTGGCCGGGTGTGAGACCAGGAGCACCCCGAGCCGTACCAAGGGAGCAGTCTGGCTTCCCAAAGCATGGCAAAATAACAGCACAGTCCAGTCTTCCCTCCAAACTCATGACCATGAGATGTCTGCGCTTTGCTGTCCTCATCCATCTGCTTCAAATCAAAGACCCACATCTCTGATGGCGAAGAACAAGGCACAAACAGTTCCCCTTCACCTGAGAACCCCAAAACTGTCCGGGGAAGTGTGCAAACCCTGCTTTCTCCCACTTACAGCCGGTGGCTTGTCAGTAAGGCGAGGGGAACAAACCCCTTCTGGCTGAAAGATGGCTTCCAAGAGGGCTGTGGCGAGGGAGAGTGTTTCTATTCTGAGCCACATCTCCCAAGGTCTCCAGCGCCCGGCTGCTTTCCCAGAACTTGCTTTAATTTCTCAGGAATGAAGGGAGGGAGGGGCAGGCCACAGAGACCCCCTTTCTGGGGGGCTGCCTTTTGGCACCGTGACAGTGGGCTTTCAGCTTCGAGGCGGTCACAGGGAGGCAGGGGCATGCGAGTCTGCCAGAGCACCGTGGGCTCTGCTGTTTGCTCAGTTGCCTAATCCTGCACCATCAAACATCAAACACGTCAAACTCTCCAGTTCTCTTTATTTCCTAATTTATTCTCCCAGGCAAAGATGTTGGCTGGTTCGTTCCATTGTATCTCCTCTCCAAGGCAGGTTCGAAGACTATCCCAGCTTCCACCAGCTGGGTAATAAACCAGGATTATAATGCGTCGTGGCAGAGCAATTAGCAGGGAGGAAAGGAAAGCAGAATGAAGGAATGAGCATGAATGAGAGCTGGCGAGAACCACCACATCTGCGGTGATTTATTTTCAATTTCACTTATTAAAACTGCTCAGGGTACAGATTGCCTTTCCCCACTTCGTCTTCGTTATTGTTCCACCAGCCTTGAGACCGGGCGACATGGGCATTTTGATAGACTAACTGAAAGCCTGGCTAATTTCCCTGGTGCTTCCTCTGCGGTGTGATGAAACCGCTGCTTCCAGAGAGCTGCGGCAGCCATGCCAGGCAGAGCCCTTGCTTTCCCCGAGACAGGTCTGTGCTGCGGGGCCCCGAAGCACGACTGTGTCCCCACCCTTGAGGCGATCTCCGTTTCTACCGGCATGCACAGGCCAAGAAAATAGCAGGCAAACATATTTCTCCTCTCTCCAGATGTCCTGCCATCAGGATCAGGGGACAGGCGGATACAGGTGGGCCCCTCTGACTTGCTGCTTCAGGTATGGCACAGGGGGGCTGCCAGGGCCATGGAGATCGGGCTCCAGGGGAGACCTCTTTCCAACACAGAAACTGCCCAACTGGCAGCAAAAACCCACAGCGTCCTCCTGTAAGGCTTTGCCCTGACCGAGAGGCTGGTGCCTGCATGGACCCGGGGTCAGCATGACTGCCTCTTCTCATGGATGCAAACGAGTCCCAAGGCGGTTTCTCCAGGCGGGTGGCTTGAGACATTACAGCCCTCCTGTGAACTGAGGGTTGATGTATCACAGATCTTTGCTCCACTTAAGACCGCCATTTCGGTACTGCAGAAGAAACCAGCTTTTGCTACAGTCCATAACCGGCACTCCTTCCAGCTTGCAGGACCTCTTCAGAATAGGATGTGGGATGCCCAGTGCAACATCTCCTACCAGTCACAGTCATACACTGGTCTTCAGCATTTCCTTGAGCCATACTCGGCAGGCACCAGGGCTTGCTCTGGAGGAAATTCAAGGCAAGGACACTTTGCAGCACTAGAAGTTATGGTGGCCAAAGATATCTTTCCCACAGAAAATCAAGTTGTTTCAGAGAGGTGCATCTCAATCACTCACCAGTGGAGAGTCTGCACACCAGCCGGCATGGGATCGGTTTGCATGGGAAGCAAAAAGCAAACAGGGAGTTTCTCCCTCTTGCACTGATGGAGACCACGAATATCTCCCTTGCAGGTGGCAAGCTGCCAATGACTCCCAAACATGCTGTGGTCTGGACCATGCTCAAGAAACCATCCTGTCACATTAATAGCTTCATCAGTTATCAATCAGCTTTTTTTCTCTCCTGCCTTTACGTCATCAGAGTGTTGAGGGCTGGTGCTGCTCCAAAGGGATCGATTTCCTTCCACAACAGTTTTGCACCCGTCTCTTCTCCCCAACTTGCTCATGTCTTCCACATCCCCGAGGGTTTGTGAGACCTCATCAGCGAATTCAAAGGTGTTCATGGCCAGATCCAGCAGCATGTGCCATCCTGCATTTTGGACCCTGAACAGGACATGCTGCAGCAAAACCAAATAAAGGGCACTGATCTCACAAGTCAAAGGATTCTTTGGAGCAATGGAAAAACACCTACTTCCCATGCTAAACTAGGCTTTGCGCATCTGTCTTCAGTGCCTCGCACAAGGAATTATGGCTGCCTCGTCGGCAGGATTTAGAGCTGCAGTCAGCTCAGAAAGATCACGAGGCTGTATTTACTTTCTGACAGATGTATGGGTTTATGACATCCTCTCCCTTGAATATATATATGCCCTTGGGTATATATACACCCAAGGTGTCTTTGGGCAGAACTCCGAGGATATGACTGAGAGAAGGTCCTGGCCTTTTCCTGGGCAGTTAAGCTTCCTGTCCAAGCACAGCAGGATTGATAGCACAAGGCATGCTGGAGAACGGGTTTCCTCACTTGTGCAATGTACCAATTTGGGCCTAATTTGCCCTGGCTGCCAGCTACTAATATGACAAGTACTTTAACCAGACACATTCTTCGAGTGCTCCCCTTGCTCACGCGCACTGGGCTATATGGTTGCACACTGTGATTGTGCATCTAAAATTATGGCAGCTGATAAACTGAAGGCAGAAAAGGAAGTTAGAGCTCAAGCAAAAGTCTGCCAAGTTTCTAATAAAATTCAAAACACAGCAATATTTAAGAGCGTACATGAAGCCAGCATTTGTCTGTGTTTCAGTCTGCCTTGAAATCCCCTGAGCAATCAACCCACGTGGAGGCAGCTTAAGGAATGGAAAAATCAGTCACTTCTATTTCTCATGTCTTTTTTAGTCTGCAAAGTACAATATGCAGTGGGAAAATGAGATCCAAAGCACTTACTCAGCAACAAAAGCAATTTTGGTTGTTTTCAACTTGAGAAAACCAATGATACCTCTTCCTAAGGACTCTCATGACATAAGTCCATGGATGCTTGACCGATCACCTATCCTCAAATGTGAAAGTTCTCAAAAGATTGCACTTGTTCACTAGCTCCCCAAATGATCCTTTATTTCCATTGTCCATAGGCACACATGTTGTGATCCAAAAGGCTTGTTCACGAGTCTCAGTAACAAAAAAATCACTTCCACCATTACAACTGCAGTTCTAGCTGTTTAGTGCTGCACGCCCAAGCACAGGTTTTTAGTCAGTTCTTGTTAAATATGCAAAAGGAAAGAGGCCCCTGGGCATTTGTGCTGGGTCTGTGGTTGTGTACAGCCATCTCGTACGGAAGGTTTGGGAGATCCCAGCTGCCAAGGTCCCTCTTCCACCCAGCCTTGCAATGAAAAAAGTTCCTCTTGTGGTGGGAGACACACACAGATACCCTGGACGAGTCAGGACAAAGGTGAGGGTCACATTTATCGCTTGCATATCACTCTGTGTCAACACTTCCATGTGCTCTGAGCTCTGAAAGGAGAGTGAAAAATGTGATTCCCTGATGGTTTCCCATCCTGGAAACACCTCAGCAAGGACATTTCTCTCGAGTCCAAGCGAGCAAGACAAGGCTGCTCTCTCCAGCATAACCAGTGTCTCTGCGGGCATTGCTGTGGTCTGGAGCTGGGCTAGCATGAGCCAGAGGGCCACCTACACGACTTGCTGCCGTGCCATGGACACCATTGGTACAGCTGAGCGAGTCAGGAGTGAGAGGCCAGTCTGGCCTGGGGCACCTACAGAAGTATCCTAAGCTGTTCTTCCCTGGGTGAAAGGAGGGGACAAGGTGTTCGGATCATTCCCTACCACGGCAACGTGCAGAACAGAGTACGAGGACTATGCTATAGCCAGCTTCCCCTAGGTGGAGGGGAAAGCTTCTTGTAAACTCCACATCCCAACCCTAACCAGGTTATGGCTATGAGGAGGTCCACGCTACAATATGGGGAACAAGCTCCAATCCCAAGACAAGGTGGGACATTGCAGTTGATAATAACCTAATACTAGGGACAAAGGAGACAAGTTGCCAATGGCCCTGAGTTGCAGCTGGTATTTCCTGAGCTCTGATGATGTTAAGTCACATCCTGGTGTTTGGCACTAGCCCTTAAGATCACCACTTTGTGCAATAAGGAGAGTTTTCTAAATACCATAGCTCACATTTTAGCTGCTTGTTTTATCAACTGTAATACCAGCTCACATGATGTGAGAAGTAGTGCCCTACTATCAGAAATACCTTTGCTTGTGACCATTTTGGCTCTAAATCTAATCTCTGAAGTACTAATTGCCCTTATGGTGGGAGTTTTTCAGAGTTTTTCAGAGTAAATCACTGTGTTTGAGTAGAGGCCACTTGCTGCTCTGGCTTAAGGAAAACTTCTTTATTTCCTCTAAATGTCCACAATTCTCTTTAGAGGAATAATAYTTACTATATCAGAGCTGTCCAAAAATCTCTCATTAAAAGATTTTTTTCCCTCCCAAAACTTATCTTGCAATTCTTTGCTGAAAATTTCAAGCCCTCTCTATCCTCCAAACTACGTGTTTCAATACCACATTTTCCCTGCCTATTTTTTATATTATTTTAAATATTATTATTTCTTTTATTACTAATTTTATTATTATTATATAATAGGAAATACCTATTTTCCTGCCATTTCTTTAAGTCCTCACTGTTGCTGTTTCCTGCCCATTTCTTTGACTTTCCTTCCACCGTTTCATTGATTTTTCAAAACTATCAAAAAATGGAGGGGAAAAAAGGAAAAACTGCTCTCTCGCTTCTTTTTGCTAAACAGACTTTCTAAAGCTGATGAAATTCTGAAATGCTACAAAGTTACCACAGTCATTGTTTTGCTTTTCATTTGCCATAGCAGAGATTTCTTCACACAAACYCGAAGAATTCTGGAAAAGATGGAGAGTAGAAAAAAAGAGAAGTTTAAGAAAGAAAGAAAGGAAAGAATTTCTTCCCCAACCCTCCCTGTGACTTGACAGTCACCTATAGTCCTGTTTGAAAAGATGGAATAAAAGCCAGAAAGCAAAAAAGGTGAATATTCTAGGTTTTGGGTTGGTTTAGGGATTTTTCCTGGATTAATCTAGCATTTTCTTATTTTAGCACTGTGAGGTTTTGTACTTTTTCAGTTAAATTTCTTTTTCTCCTCTTCAACCAGCTCTTACCCTTCAGACTATGTAATAATTTTTCCTATTTAATATTTCTCTAGCTCATCTTGCATTTGCTTCCAAAAATAGGGCTCAGCACTAATTATTTCTGGTTCTGGGAATAATTAACTCAGACAAGAGCCCTCCCCATACACAACCTGCATCACTCCTGCCCACGCAGCGCATTGTGTCTACATTTGTCACATCCAAACACAGTTCCATAATTCTTTGTGCAAAGAAACTTGTAAGACAGAGGGCACCATCCCCCGCCCTTGTATTTTGGTTCCCCTCTGCTCAAGATACACCCCCCAAAGCCTCCATGCCGGTGAACCGCTGTCCCTAAGGACACGCTACCTCCAGGATGTCTAGGGGCAGGCAGTCTCCTAGTTACCAGCTATTTGTCTTCCGCACCAAGTGTCCGTTTATTGCTGGTGAGATACAGAGACCGAAAGCTCTGGGGCATTATCAGCCTAAGTCAACACATACTATTAGTAATCATTACTTCTGCACTGCATATTGCTTGGCACCCTCAGCCAGATTAGCTCTGCTTTTTGCATCACAGCTGTACACATGCTTATTACCACAGAGTTTACAACCAATGCAATTACTTGGGCGATTACTAAAAACTACAGATAGGRCAGGAAGAGTTTTTTTATCTCTTGAACCAGCAGAAAACCTCCAGGGCTAATAAAACAACAATAAAGTGATCGTCAGGGGAATTAAATGATTTTTTTCCCCCCCATAGTTGCTTGAGTGTTTGCTTTTTTTCTGGTTTACATGCAGAACTGCCCTAATCATTCTGGCAGTAGCACTGCCAGGCCCCATTTCTTACGGCGAGAAGAGAAGCAGGCGAGCGTGAGCCTGGGGGAAGATCGTCCCCGTGGGCTCAGTTGAGCTGGTGGGAAGCAGCAGCTCAGGGCAGGACGGGTGAGAGGTGCCGAAGTGACCAGCTCAGAGAGGGACAAAGGGAATTGCTGCCCCATAACTGCAAGTTTCCGGCTAGTTTCAGAGCATGACCGAATAAGACGGTCTGCTTTTAATTCTGAAGCATACTTACGGTCCTTTAAACTGTCTGAATTAAGAGAGTGGGAAAAAAAAGAAAAGAAAACCTGGAATAAGGACAAAGCAAACAGAAATTATGTTCACAGAAGCCTCCTGATACYTCTCAATGTCCCGTACTGGAGAGAAAGATAGATGCTAAAATCTTAAGCTTTCCTACTTCCAGCATAGACAGAAAATCCTGGCTTTGCATGGGGACACGAGGGACGCACRCTGTTTTGGCCAATTATACCCTGTGTTTCTGCTGTCCAGTATCCTGCCCGTCCTGCCTGATACAGGTGTGTCCTTCTGTGGACGAGCAAATCAACGCTCGTAGATTTTTGGAAAGCCCCGTGTCTCCCGGGTACATGGCTCAGGACCTCCAAGCCGCAAGCAGCTCCCCTGGTTTTGTCCTTATAATGCACATTTAGAGACACAGGCCGACTAGGAAGCAGGTGCCAAGCAAGACGAAAAAAACCTCAATGAATTATTTCAAACAAACCATGCCCAAAACCCATGAGTCTCTACTCCAGGTTTGAAGTGCGGTGTGGAGAGCCGAATCCAGCCTTTCAGTCCAGCTAAAGCATGTTAGAAAACCTATGAAGGTCTGTTGGTTTCCCTCAAGAAATGCTCGGTGATTGAAGTTGGTAGGAGGAGGCTGTGGACAGGACACGGCTGCTGTTTTTCTCCTCCCAGCAGACTCAGTCCCACCTGACATTCAGTGTTGCTGAATTCCAGAAAGCTCTCCCCAAAGCCCACCGGCTGGCAAGGAAGCTGGAGCAATGATGCAYGCCAAGAGGCTCCCGCAGGCTGGTCCCAGATCCCTGTGCCTGCATTTCCCACCCACAAGGGCAGGATTTATGTGTTTTTTTAGGCTTGTACAAAGTCTGCAAAGTCCTTTGGGCAGAATGTAGTGTTACTAGGTGCTGGCATGGCAGGGCCCTGCTTTTGGTCCCCGGACGTGGAAATACTGCACCGTCACGTGAAGCAAAAAGCTGCTGTGGGTGCTGGGAGAGAGCGAGCTGAGAGGCGGTGCACAGGAGGGAGGATGCTGCAAAGGTTGGGGAGGGGGGACAAAAGCATGTGGCCTGCATGGTGATGGGTGGGGGCTGCAGAAGAAGTGAAGGACAGCAGAGACAACGTGGGGGGCTAACCCACCTGACCTGAGTGCTCTCAGGAACCTGCACTGTGGTTAAACTGCCCAAGGGCAGCCGGTAACACACCGCCTATGAAGGATCCTGCGTGCACCCAGAGGACTGGCAGGCGGGGGGGTTCCCAGCACGGGCAGGATGATTACACAGCGAGGAGAGCCAGGCTGGGCTGGATAAATCCCAAAGGGACGCTGCTCCACCACTAGCATGGGAACACAAGCAGGAGCAGGCTGGTTTTCCCGGCACGATGCCTGTGCTGGAGGATAGGAGCTGAGGGGGACACTTTTGGGGCAGCAGCCCCTGCACACGCGGGTTCCCATTCACAGAGTCTCAGGCAAATGGGAGATGCTGAATGCCGGCTCCAGCCACACACGGCAGGGCAAAGATTTTCCTCACTGCCCTGAGACTTCTATTTTTACACTATTGCATATGTTTCCTTTCATTACCAGTCATACACACTTGCTTTGAAAGGAGGTTACAAATAAGGAGAAAGCCCCTCGTTAATTAAGTGACTGGATGCGCCCATGCCTTTGGCTGAAGTGATTTATTGCCTCCTCCCTCTCTCAGCAGTCACACAGGCTTAAAGGCTGCACGAGGAAGAGCTGCTCAGCTCTTGTTTGGAAATGAACTGGGCGAAGACCAGCGTAGAGGAGATGGGATTGACCCCAGTCATCGGCCGCCTGTCTTTTAACCTCTAGACAGCTCTTTGGAAGGGAGGTCCCCAAAAAGGGGACCGATCACAGGTCGAAACCTGCCCCCAGCTCTGCCGGCACYGTGTTTGGTGTTACTCTGGAGCATCAAAATTCGCTCCTGCTTGGCATTTCTGAAAGGTGTAAATACAGACAGGACAAACAGACAAAGATTTCCTAAAATCTCATCTACAGCCATTTTTCCACACATGGAAATACCCCTACTCTCTGCTAACCCACAGAGCAACTTGTGCCGTCCTTAAAGTCAGTCCCAGCAACTGATTTATCAGATAGGTTTCTGGCTGCCTTCAGAGAGAAGGTCAGAAAGTACCACTGGGAATTGGGCTTCCCTGGATGATGAGAGAGGGAGGAAAAAGATTAAAAAGGCTTAAAGAAAAGGAAAAAAAGATATAAGGAATAACATAATGGAAAGGGGGAGGGAAAAAAGAAAAGAAAGTGGAAACAAAGTTTAAAATAAGCTTCAACAGCCATCAGGGAAGCAGAAAATAAAATGAACGCCTGGCCTCCAACAAGGTGTTCAAATGCCTCGGTTCTGGGTATCAACAGAAGAGCTCAGACAGGCAAACCAGAGGGATGTTATTTGGAGCAGCTTGCTGGCTTTCCCTAGATTTTAATAATAGCAACTGTATTTATACGACTAAAATGTTTTTGTTAAAAGGCTAAATACTGGTATGACACGCTAGTCACTTTAATTTAAAATAAATTCTAAAAGTTCTCACTGGAAAGGCTTGCAGCTAACTATAAATATATGCAATATGCAGATGGATTTTTTTGAAAGCAGATTTATTCTTCTTCAGAGGCATTAAATTGCACAACAGTGCAGCATTTCTGTGGCACAAATTTCCAGGGGCCCTGGGAGTCAGGATTTCTAACTAATCTTGCTGCATTCTTTTTTTAGCCCTTCTGCACAGAGCGGCAGCTCTGGCTGGTTTGATGTGGGATTTTTGATATGTGAAGAGATTTTAAAAGATAGAAGAGAGAGACAGAAAAGGGAAAATGAAAAAGGAAGAGTCCTGGGCAGGGTGACAGCCCTCATCCTCTCTGTTACTCTGAGGGAGTTTGGAGGAAAAACGTGGTCAGCCAACTATGAGATTGAAAAGCAGCTACCCAGACTCCAGTCCTGGGGCTTCTTTAGGTGAGTGACAATGGCCCCAAATGTTCACTGCATTCGTTACTTTTCCCTAAATGGAAACCGCGGGGAGTTTCCTCCAGGAATGTCCAGCCTGTGCCCTCCGCCGGCTGCACTCAGGGTGAGACATCATTGTCCCACGACTGTCTCTGTGGCCACACCGGGAGAAACTGCAGGAGGATGCCRGCGGCCCTTTTTATTGCACCATCTCCTTTATTCCCACCTCCTTTGCGAGCCCCAGGATGGGGCAAAGGAGGTTCATCTGCATTTCAAACCCCATCTCCTGCAAACTGGCCCAGCCCTGGCCACTCCACCAGCCCCTTATCCAGACTCTGGCTAGCAGCCCCCTGCCAGGAAGGGGAAAGCAGCCAGGCAGGTTCGAGCCTGCAAAGGGAAGAGCAGCTTCCCCTCTTTTTGGTGCTTGCAGAGAGTCTAAAAACATCCCCGATGGTCTTTGCACGCGCTTGCTTTGGCTTGTAAACGTTGCCGGAGCGCATGACATCATACATTCGCGTTGCCCTAGCAGCGGTCCCACAGCAAAGCAACAGAGCCGCAGCACCGGGTGCAGAGGCCAGCAGCACCGCAGCGGGCTTTGCAGCAGAGCTCTGCCCTCACCTGAGGCTTCGGGCCCCCAGTGAGCCCCCCGACGCGCGGTGCAGCCCCATCCCACCGGGGCAGCCGGAGGGCATGCTCCATTCACSGGCCTTTGCCAGGAGTGGAGTTTTCATTGCAGCTGTGATAAAGGATAATTATAGTAAATTCCTTAGAAGGGACTGAAGTCAGCCCTGCTACCAGATAGCAGGAAATATTTATAACAATCACTTCCAACTGCAGCCTTTCATCTAAAATCTAAACAGAAAGCTGAAATCCCCAGGCCTGTAAGTTGATCCCTTGGCTATATATGGTCAAAGAACTACACGGGGGAGAAAAAGATGCTAAGTCCCTAGCAACCCTTGTACACGCGGCACCAACGAGATCCATTAACCTCTGTAAAATTAACAAGCCCGTATCGTCAATCAGCTTTGAAGTATGATTGTCACGCTGTTGCATTAAGAGCTCTGCTCTCCCAGGGATGTCTCAGCGTGCCACACTCGCAGCCGCGTGTACGACAGGGCACAACACGCTGGAAAYGCACCAGCATTTCCCGGCTTCGTGTGCCTGCGACAGCAGTTCTGAACTGTAAAGCGCTCTTAACTATTGCAAAGTCATCGGGTGACCCACTGCACTCTTGAAGTAAAGCAGAGGGCAGGGCGTTTTACAAGATGCTCACTGSCGAACAGGGGAATGGTGTTTTCTGGTATTCAGGCTTGCAGAAATGAGAGCAAAAACAACTCCGGCATGAAAATGGACCTAGAAAATCACAAGGCATTGAAATGCTTTGCTTCAGGCACTAGTAGTGACTACGACTTTGTGAAAAAGTTCTTTTGATAGCAAAAGTCCACATTTTCCACTAAAATTTCAATTTTTTTTTTTTAAGAATCCCCCACGTGTCCATCCGCAGCAGMAGGAAATGAGCTGCAGAGCTTTACTCAGAGGGGTTCTTCATGTGTCACACGTGTTCCCACAGCTGCCTGGCCCTCCTGGCCAGGGGTGCCCGTGCCCCCTGTGCGGGGGCACACAGCCTGGTACAAGGTCCTTCTTCGCTACCCAGGGATTAACAAATTGGAGCCTGGCTGGGACAGCGGTGTTTTCTTGTCGCCCTCCTCTGCTTTTAGCCGAGTGTTTGCTAACCTAACACCACAGATGTCAACTCTGTCCTCCCTTCCCCTTCGGCTTGCAAACTGTTGCCAACCCCCCAGCTTTCAGGTTTACTGTAATGCTGGAAGAGTCACTATTTCTGGCTTTGCTGTGTGGTTGGGAGGGCAGGGATGTTGCCTCTTAGGTGAGACACAGAATAAGGATGTATGCTCACAGACACGTGGGCTTGAAAACCAGCATTGCAGGTTTTCCTTCCAGGGGGAAGAACAGGTTCGTAGCCCCTGAAGAATCAACAGCTTTGGCCCTGTAATATTAAAGTGCTTTCTCTCTCCAAGACACTGCTGTGCACACGCACTCCACCATGGAGATGGTCTCATGCTCAAAAGCAAAGAGCTGGCATTCCTGCCCTCAGTCCGCTGCATGTAGGCTTTTAACAGCTCACCCGTAACATTAATCACAAACCAGTCAAGTGAGTTCGCCAACACACATAAGCCTTGAGCCGGAGCTCACAATGCTTGGTCCTCATCAAGAGATCAGCCTCCGCATAGGACATCTCATAAAGCAGTCTGACAGGCAGATGAACCCATGTGCCTCTGGGGTAGCCTGTTCCTTTTTCATTGCAGTTGAATGCCTTCCCACCCACCCTCAATTCATTACTTGCAACTCACTTTCAGGAAAACAGCAGCGAACATCTGAATTAAAAAAMCAGAGATTATAAAAGAAAAGTCATGTTTCCTTTTGTGAGATCTAACATACTGTCTCAACCTGCTTATTGTTACTAGGCAAACAGCAGCAAATTCATTTCTGCATATGTTCCTGCCATATGTGGTGCCAAAACCATGAGAACCATTTCTATTTAAATACAAACCCTCTTTTGTTTCTCTTTCTGTAACTCATGCTGTATCTCAGCAGGGCATGGTCACAATGCCACCAACCAACCAAATTTCGGTCTCAGCCCGTGTCGAAGCAGCAGTGACGCCAGCTAGCTATGCCACAGCAAACGGTGAGTTTGCAGGGTGGGAACAACCACCAGACACAACAAACCTCTTTGCAGTGATGGCAAGTAAGAAGATGCAGGCTTGAGAACTGCCGTTTGAAATAAAAACCCCAATAGCTTTTGCTGGTAGTTATTATTATTWCAGCCAGTTATTATGCACTGGCTGTATCACAGGGCACATTTGGGTTACCCAACCAGTGCCGGTGCATTCGCAGCAGGAGCTCGTCCTGCAGGCAGCACCAGGCTSTACACACATGCACCACCACCCATCCCGCTGCAGCCTGGGGCACGTGCCCAAAGGGTACTGARGCATCTGGATTTAGATCCCAGTAAAACACAGCTTACTGATTAATTTTTGACACCTGAGGACTAAGCCCGCCRGACACCAGTCCTCTCTGCAGGGAGCCTGCGAGGCCAAACCAGGAGCAGCGTTATGCCTGTGTAGGTACACACAGCACATTTTGGGCCAGGACGACCCAGGCCCRCCTGGTATGCGGCAGGATACAAGCCTTCTTCCCCTGAGCCCATGACATCCAGAAGACAAGCAGAGGAAACTGGAGTGGCGGGACAGAGGGGAGGCTGGGGTGCAAACAGGGACAATATGAGGAAAGACAAGAGGTCTCTGCGGGAAGAAGGGGTTTTCCAACCCCAGAGGAGGACTAGGTGTGCTGAAGAGAGACCTCGATGCCTGCTGACCCTCCCCAGCTTCCTCATGTGCTCCAGGGCCACTTTGCTGTCARTCTTCATCCTGCATGCCTCAGAAGCCTGGTTACCTCTGACCACCAGTTCGCATTGCTCCCTGCCTGCGTGCCACAACCAAACGTGTGGTGCTCACCAACACCAGATAGATAGGAGATGTGGAAGGACAGATCTTAAAAGGAAGGCGCATCTGCTAGATGTGCCCAGCCACAAGGTTGGAAAGGAAAAGGACCAAACCCCAAGACAGAGCAGCGATAATTGCATGCAGACTCATGCAGCTGCAGCTCAGCCGATTACACTCCCTAGCTGACRGGCAAGAGCCGTATGTACTCTTTCAGGTGAGTATGCAGCATCCTCGGTAGAATTCTGAGTGTTACAAATATTTGTTGGATCTTCTCTCAACAATTTCAACAGATATAACCCAGGGGTTTAGCTACTGGGGAAAACCCTTCAGGTTTATCTGCACTGTTTTATACTCCTCTGGACTTTAAAAACATGCTGCAGCCRATAGCTTTGAGATTTGAAAGGAATGCCTTTGCCGAAGGAGCAGCTGCGGAGCCTACCAACAGGAGCAGTGGCCAGGTGATTAACCCTCCTGCTTCATTTTCAGTCACAGCCRTGGCTGAGCTGGCTTCCCTCTACCAGGCTGCAGCCACCCTTGCAACTCTTCTGGCAGAAAGGAGAATTCTTCTCCCTTCACCCGGCAGGAGCTGCTCYCGAGGCCTCAGTGCCCACGTCCACAGGGCAAAGACAAAACGGCCTTGCGTTCCCTGCCAATACATTATCCTTCCTCCACTCGGCGGAGTCAGYGCAAAGAAAACTCCCATTGACAAGATAATGAGAAGGAAGAAGTACAAGCCTGAAAAAACACATCTCTGATGGGAGCATTTSAAAAGGCAGCCAGCTTCCAGAAGGCAAGAACTATTCTCCACCACATCAGTTATCTACAGAGATGCGAGAAACTGGTTGACAATGAGAAATTAGATAATAAAAGCTCTGATTTAACTCATTAAGGTTTCCATTATGGCTCCAGGTATGTGTAGTTCCAGTGCGTGCTGAATTTTATTTATGCCTGCATTGCAATCACCTTTGGAGAGCACTGCTACAGGGCACAGAGTGACAGAAGAAGAAATTGAAGGTAATTTTGTTCCGCAGCTCAAGAGATATGAGCCATTTCCACTGTCACAGTAYGCGAGCAAACCTCCACCTCCCTCACAACTGAACCTCAACCAGTGTGACTGCACCCCTGCAGCAGGACCRTGGCCCAGGGCCCTCCCAGCACAGCAAATCTCTGCAGGCGACTCAGTGTTAGTGTTGCGATGTGGATTTCTGTCATCGAGGASTGAAGTAGGCAAGGCTGACATTTTATTTTGTCCCAGGTGTCTTCTCTAAAAAACAAGCCAGCCCCCCCTCTAAATCTATATGGTTTCTCCTCCTCCAGCTTTTTAAATGAAAAACAGGTACGCTTCTGTGGACTCTCCCCTTTTGCTCATTTTCACTGAGAGCAGAAAATGCAGTGAGGTACTTCTGGGGAAATACCCTCAATCAAACATTTCCCCAGTTCCAGCTGTTGTAGGAATGACAACCAACAAGCCTGTACAACCTCTGTCACACAGGGAGGTAAGCCAAATGACCTTTACAGRCCACCTCTAGCAGCTTTGACATACATAGCTATGTTGTGTTTGTAGTTTAGACCAGCTGTGAGATGAAGCCTATCATTTACATTTAAAAATCAGTGGCCTCCATCTCGACCAAAATCCGCCTGCAGCCAACAGAGAGATCCCACAGAGCAACGAAGAAAACCTTGCTCGAATGTCAAGGTCACCCGGGCTTCTTGGACTCACCAGTAGGCAGAGAAGATCCTCAGGAGATGTGAGCTGGGTTTTCCTGGGAGGGTTTTACCCTCCTGGGTTTTCCCTCTCCTGGCAAAACCTGGAGAGAAATCCTTACACTGGTTCCCCCTCACCTGTAAGCGCCGGGGCTGCGTGACCTGTTTTGTAATGGGACTGATGGAGAAACCAAGGGAGGAGCAGGAGAGAGAGATGCTTGTGCTGGCATGTCTCCAGACCCACTTTGCTCACCCTGCAGCATGCCCTCGTCCTCGGGAAGATGTCCATGCGGGAAAGGCTTCCCCTCATGGGTCAACAAATGTTTTGGCTTCCAGCCTCCCAAGGGTTTAAATTCAGCCAATTAGTCCCAGGTTTGCTACAAGCTCGTCATAAACTAGTCTGTCTCAGCCTCTCCTTTTCGTACAGTAGCTTCACACCACCCTATTGCGTTAATGACACGYTGTTCTTTCTGCGTTAGAAGTCATTAATGCAGTGGTGTTGGGGAGATAACTGCTGCCAAATCAAGGCCCCTGCTCACAATAACTGGTGCAAAGAGAACATCATTTTACTTCATTTTTAATGACCCAAATGCAAGCCTAAAGCTACCTGTGTTCAAATGCGTTAGCAGAGCTCACCAGTTCTCCCCTAATTAGTACATGTGTCTGAGCTCAAAAAGAAACAAATGAATAAAACTCATGCTACACATCAAAGGGTGCTGGACCCCAGCAAGGACCGGAGGGCAGGCACGACGCCCCACTCCCCATGGCTGCTCGCGGAGATCACCATCACGCTGAGCTCTGGGTCCAAAGCTGGCACGTGGCTTTGCGACTCCCACCTGCTCCTTTGCAGGATTTTCCATCTCATAATTAGGGTGCTAGAAGCAAATCCCTACTTGCAAAAAGCTGTTGCACAAGTTGCCTGACTTGATGTACACCTTTTCAGCGTCCTGGCTTTCGCAGAGAAATTGAGATGCTGAAGTGGTGTTGCTTCACYTTCTGCCACAGTTGCTGTTAGCAGCGGTTTTCAAAACATTTGGCCTGAAATCCATCCCCTGCTTCAGTTTCCAGAGTTAATGAAGGGAAGTTTGGTTCAAAATGCAACTTGAATTTTCTGTGAAGCAATAAACACCCCCCTGCCCCCAAAACTTCAATTAATTTCTTCAGACTTCCAAACTAATTTATTCAGTTGCAACTTTCCTGAAAGGTAAAGCTTTCTTCCCTAATTAAATAATGTTCACACAGATCAGTACATTTCCCTTCATGTCCAGCAAAGGAATTTTAAACCTCTGCTCTAGCTGAGAGGGAAGGGATTAACACAGTATTAAATATGGAGCTTTTCATGTTACCTTTTTTCTTTCCCTCTCTCACATGCAYGTACCCATCCACACAGAGTGTGACTACCTTGGCACCAAAATGCTGATCAATAGCAGGAAAATTCAGATCAATTTAGTTCTCCCTTTCCCATGCACAGTGATTTTTCTTGGCAAGGCCAGAAGAATTCTSTTTTCCTCACTGCTTTTACCTTTGCTGCCTAGTGCCAAGCCAGGGCTCTCCCTGCAAGCACACTGAAGCTGAAACTTGTGCAATATCAGCTCAACGCATTTAAGACATGGATGTCAAACTCATTCTGTAGCAAGAGCCAAACAGCTTTTTCCAACTAGCTGTTGCRAACTTGAGCAGCCCAACCTTGCTCTAAGCTTTGATGGGACTAGGGGCCTCTGAACATGACCCTGAACACGTTGCAGCTCTGGAAGTGCTCACCAGCAGCTTATAAGAACCATTGTGATTTTGGCCCCTCTTTCATTTTTCCTTCCACTCCYTTTCCAATTTTCATCATGCATTCACCTCTCTTTTACATTATCCCGCCTCATCCCCATACAGGCACCTCCCTGGGCGGTCTTTCACCTACTCTGATTGCTGAGGCACAGGCACACGCAACCCTTAGGTATATGGGCACCTTGAGGCATATGCATCCCTTTTGGAGATGGCTACAGTTGCTGCGTAAGTCCATCTACTCACACCAAGAGGAAAGGGCAGTGGTGCGAATTAGCTCTGTAGCTGAGCTGTGCAAGAGCTGAAGGGCGACAAATGTGCTGTGCCCATGAAGCAGAGCAGTGGCTGAGCAGTGCCACACTCCCTTTGACGTATAGGATTAAGTGCCCGGTTTTTCAGCCCCGASAGTCTGACTGTATTTTCCAGAAGGTCTCTGTTTTATACCATGCGCGTGGCTAAATGTCCAAGTAGGCTCCTGTGGCTCTCTCTTCTCCCTGGTGCCGGATTCTGCTCTCCTCTCCTCCACTTTGCACCTGAGACCTGAGACCCCAGCACGATATCGGTGTGCCTATAGCCTGGCCATGAGATGACAGCGATTGGGGGGGGTGGAAATCAGTGCCACTCGCRCCCCACCTGCACGGCCCCCATTGCCTTGCCCCCGTTGCGGAGCCAGCCCCGTGCTCGCGCCCACGGAGGCGACAGACGTCTGCTSTCACAGGTTCCCTCCCCGCGCTGCCAAGCCTCTCGCCCTGCGTCACAGCCAGCAGCCAGCAGCTTCCCAGCATCTCCACTAAAAATGCACCACTTCTGCAGCGTAACGAGCTCCCCAGGTTGAGCCTTTTACTGACTCCCCACAAATCACTGAYAGGACAAACTGTTGTTTTGGCTCATTAGCAAGTGCTTTGTAGAAATCTGTTTGTATATTTGCGAGACCAACATGCTCATTCATACTCGGTCTAGGAAGATTTGAATTGAGAAGAAACTTCAGCCTCCCACCTTCCCTTCCAGCTTTGCAGGATTGACAATAGAGAGCAATTCTCSCCCCAAAGCACAGCAAATTCTCCCCTGGCACACCACGGGCCAGACAGGGCACTCTAGATGCTAGTCAGCATTTTTCTTAAAACCCCAACTCTTGGAGCTCTGGGATTCAACAAGAGATTTAATTTTCACCTAAAACACAATGAGTGAAGAACCCCCTGAGGCTTTAGCTCTTGGCACGGCAGAGGAAAACATCACCAGAAAGGCTCAGACAAATAAAATGAACCTCAGTGGCACTGGCATCACTTTCAGGTCTTGTAACACTTYAAGCAGCCAAAACACCAGGGAAGCTGTTTGTGACTACATCGCAGATGCGACTCATGGGTTCTGCCCATGGACCTAGAAGAAAGTGGGGGCAAAGCCCAGGCAAAAGAGGAATAACAGGAGACAGGGATGCAGGAAAAGGAGCTCTAGCCTTTTGCTCGTGCTTTTCAAAGTTACTGCCTTCAGGAGGTAGAAGCCCTCTAGCACTTTATATTTACAAATTAAACAAGGCACCACCTCCTTTGGCACCCAARGCTGAACTAAAGCCTTCTTTAAGGGTTTGAAGTTGCTGAGGAAGAGTAATTTTGGAAAACTCCAGGCTGGTTCTGCAGTTCTACTCTGCCAGATGATACGAATCCATCCAAGCTTTCCCTCATCGTGGTTTTACTACATTAACACCCAGAAGCAGCTATGGGATAAAAGCTACTGCTGCAGTCCACAAAGCTGGCTGGCTCAGCTGGCCCAGAGCGCAACAGTGAATGTTTGARCACAAGGCAGGCACTTTACAGAGAAATCAAACTGCCCTCCTGGCTTGGAGAGGGCAGGCTAAAGGATCAGAGGTCAGGGGATATATATGTGCTGTGGCAAAGGAGCTGCTTTAGTGACTAGAGCAAACTTGTGGGAAAATAACCTAAGATAACTTTGCAGGATAGTGGAGCAAAGGGGGACATCAGCACAGTGCTCCCTGGAGATACTAGGAGGCCCCTGGCTTGCAGGCACAGGGGCAGGAGCTTTGTCTCCTGTGCATTGGGAGAGAAGGGCACAAAGACTGTTCCTCTTCCTCAGKCCAAGTATTTACAACCCCTCTCCAATTTCCCCTATGTTTTCAGGGTAGCCTCTCCTTGCATAGGTGTCTGCAATAGTCTGTGCCCAGCCGCATGGAAGAGCAGAGCAATCTCCCTTTCAGTGCCAGAGCTTTGGGTTCCCATTACCTGCTCTGGGTGAGGGAGGACACCACACAGAAATAAGGAGCCAGTGGTCCAAGGGAATTTTCCTAGCTCTTCTCTTCAGATGTGTTTCCCAGGTGAAGTTTAATAAGCAGAGCCCCTAGTCCACCGCTGCCTCCAGATCTGTTCATCAGCACCTTTGTGAGGGCTTTCCAAGACTGCCAGTTCTCAGGGGGCTGAGATGCGGTGTTTTAATTGTATATAATTAAATACTGCTCCCTTATCTAGATTTCAAAGTTTACTGTTGGGGCTTCAGTACCAATGCTCTCTTCCCCTCTAATTAGCTTCCTTAATCTGTGCAGCCTTGCTTCTTCCCCCATGGGGACAGGGCTCTCCTGCAGGGAAGCTTGGATTGCATCTAATTATTAGCAAAGGAGACAGACGGCAGGCGAGCACTGGCCCTGTCCCAGATATCCGCTGTGAGCAAGGAGCCCAGATTGGGTGGCCACAGGGAAGCTCTGAAGATTGCACATGTATGCACACATTTGGTCTTTCTGCTCTATCTGTAGGTTGCTTTGCATGTTACCCCATCACACATTTGTGGCAGAAGACCATGTAGGACAGAGGCCACCTGAYTGAAGTGCAACTCAACATGATGAATGCTTTTGCCTGGCTAGAACATAACAACAGGAGAGGAAGAGTTCTCAAGACCTCATCTGACTCARTCCTGCCCTAAAAGGGACAATATACCTAATATCTTCAGTAAATTTTTGAACAGTGTCTCTAACCTGTCCTCTGCTGTTGACAGAGGTCACCCACTCCCTCAAGCTACTCCTGAGTGGACTCATCTGTACTAGGAGGAAATTCTCCCTCCTGTCTAATCTGAATTGCCTCTGTTGCTTCCTCAAGACCCTGCAGACACAGAGAATATCTTATTGCCCTTTACACAGCTCAAGGCTTAGACCTTCCCTACGCCCGTGTCTTTCTAAATTAAACAGCCCCAGTTCTCACAGTCCCTCACCTTGGGTCACATTTCTCAGACCACCAGTCATTTTCTGTGCTTTCTGTTGGACTCTTCCCAAYTTCTTCTGCAGTCGAGTGCTCAGAGCTGGATGCAGCTGGGCAGAGAGAGCGTAAGGATGGCTGCACTCCTCRTGAATATCTTCAGGATGACGTCTGTCTCGTTCATTGCAAGAGCATGACGTTGTGAGCTCAGATTTGGCTGCCGGGTCACAATGTCACCTCCCGACTCAGTCGTTCCCCTCCCAGTTGAATTTGTGCTTATGACTATTCTTGCACAAGCACTTTACAGTGTCTTGCTTCTGCTCAGGCTGTTTCCCAGTCCATCTCTGTAAATCCCCATCCTACCTTCGATAACGCTGCCAGCCTCTCCGCTCTTTCTATCTGCAAGTTTAAACATCAAACTTCTCTTTTCCATGCACAACAAGCTCCAGTTCAGGACAAGCATCTGCTGAACACYTTTTCACCCCCATCCAGTGCCACGTTTCTCTTTCCAGACAGGTTTGACCCCATCACCCCAGTGGCCCATTTAGCCAGTGCTTCGTTACGACAGTACTGAACCAGGCAACATTAAAAGCCCTTCTGAAACTAAATGACAACCACTGCTTCTCCCTTACCCAAAATAAAAGGGCATAAAAGGAAATTCGGCTGGCTTGATAAGATTTGATCTTGACAAATATATGCTGGCTGTTATTCATCTCCTTGTTATCTTTGAGGTACTTACAAATAATGTGTCAATTTATTCTAGGCTCTTTTAGGTACCGAAGCAGACCTACTCTGGCTGAGCTGCTTTTGAAGGCAGCTCCTGAGCTCGCCTGCAGATCTCACCTATTGCCCAGGAAATGTTCCAGGGGGACTGCTAGCAGCTCTAAGAGCCCCTCAGGCATTCCCCTAACAACACGAGGCTAGATTTCAGTATGCTCGCTGGGTCTGAGGACGGGTAGGTTACATCATCTCTGTCCTACACCTGGAGGCCTCACGAACACAGATGTCCACAGAGGGACCTGCTTCTTGGTGAAATCTATTGTTCAGCTCCCTTCCCCTTCTCCCTCTGCACYGCTAAGGCATGGACAGGACATCTCCTTCCCCTCTGATTCTCGTCCAGTTCATGCTCGACCTGACTCTGACCCAACACTCCCCYGCTGCTCTGTTACAATCCTCCCTACTAAACTGACCCATTTTGGGGTTTTGTATGATTCTTTCTGAGTTCCAGGTCACTGGAGAGCTCGTGAGTCAGGTAAATCTCCTGTTAYACTTCCCTCCCTTTCCCCTGTGGTAGGATCATTTGTGCCTGGGGCATTAATGCTGCCTTTGTTTATATYATTTTTACCCTATGTAGGAGTGATATCTTATTCCTCTAGGTCCCATCACATACCCAGTCACTAAGGAGGAACATAAATTTCAATAACCAAACCTAAAGTGTGAATGCAAATCTACTGAACTAAGCAAATACAAAGCCCTGTGCAGACTCTGGTGCCAGGTAAAACCTGCTCCCCACTTGCTCGAGCCAAAGCAACAGGTTTCATCTCAGATCCAGCCTCCCGTTCTCAGTGAAACCAGCGCGTCTCTCCCCTGCTCATGGCAGCTTTATTTATTCCAGACTTCCTGCGGAACAGACTTTTTTTCTGCCTCATATGCAGTGCCAGGGCTGCGTATCCATGTGAGAGCTGTGCAGTGTTAGGACAGCAGAGCCCGGGCTGCAGAAYGGCATTGCTGAGAGGGGAAGAGGGCTGCGGCCGAGGACGCACAGCTCCTCGGAGCACAATATCTGCAGTCTCCGGGCAGGCGTGTTTCCCACCCGTATCTAAAGGCATGCCAGGATAAGTCATCTGTCACAACACTGGCAAGAGGAGCCCTCAGGCTGCACGAACAAGGTCTTGGGTCAAAGGACAGCAGAGCCAAGGCCACATGAGCAGGGCAGAGATGGGAGGGCGAGCGCCGGGGAGCTGAGAGGCTGCCTGGGCAGTTTGAGGGGCCGATGAGCGCTTTAAAGGATCGATATATTTCTACTCCAAATTGTTTGCAAAGGCCCAACCTATAAGTATTTTGTTCTCCTGGAAGTAAGCAACAAAGTCTGGAAAAGAACTCAGAGCAAATCAGTCCTTTTTTCTGTTTTGTTCTGGACCCAGCAAGAAACTTCATGTCCTTCTTATGTCCCAGCCAGCAGGACAACAGCTTTGTCACCTGGTGACCGTGCATCTGGCCTCTGGGACAAGGCTCTCCTCAGGGCGTAATGACATTACTGTCATTAATTTAGAGCCACATCGCATGACCCCAAAATAGCACAGTGTGTGACTACTGCACACCAGTGTTGTAACAGGAGCAAATGACCAGAGGAATCACTCAAGCACTCCAAAGAGCAAAGCAGCTTCCTGACAACAATGCCATAAAATTTAAACCACCTCTAGAAAAAACCCCAAAGGTAGTATCTCTGTACTGGACTCCACTCAGCCCATCTCCATCCCTGTCCTCAGCCATCTGAGAGCATCTGCACTCAGAGGGCCTTCCCTTGGAAAGGACTTTGGCTCTGACGGGGCAGGCGTATGCCATCAGCTCCATCTCTTTGCTTCCAGCACCCAGTTCACAGGGATCCAGTCTGTGCCCCTGTTCTTCATTATTGCTTTGTTTCTCATTGCCAGACACATTTTATTGTTACTTTGATTGTGTAGGAAGGAGTCCAGACACTATGGAAATGGAACCATATAGGGACTGGACGGAGGAGGCACACGCTGGTCACCCTCTTACTTGCACAGCAGTGGGAATACTTTCTCTCTTACGCCAAGTTATTTTTAAAACAGAGAATGCCGTTATTATTTGTTGTCACCCAGGATCCAGCATTGCCGTTCTTGGAAACCAGTGCAACGCCTCCAATGTCAGTGTTGGAAACATTATTAGTAGAGTTTTTGATATCTCCCAAGATGTCCTCAGGCTAAATGGCATTTACGACTTGGAGAGGGCTGGCTTTAACTCCAACCATGCCCGAGACTGCAAAGCAGAGAACGTACCCGCTAGTACCAATGCAGCTAGGCCACGCACCCGGCCACCACAAACACTGGCTGTGAAGGACTAACTTTTAATCAAAGCTTCTCATCTGAGAGGACTGTAGAAATACACGTGGTTCAGCAAGACCAGACTGTGAAGGTTAAGCTAACACAGCTATCCTACGGTGCTGGAGAACAGGGGAAGGAGCGGAGACAAAGGATAGCACAGCAGTGATGCACATGTCCTTGCTAGCTAACGTGCAATTTTGTCCCTGGTGTGAGCAAAGCCAGTAGGGACACATAGGAGGCAGACCCAGACATGGAAGACTGTGCATCACCCCTGGTACGCCTGCCTGCCAAGGGCAGAGCAACATCACATCCTCCCGCCGGCAGAGAGACGGACCATAGCGTTCCATCTGCCCGCAGCATGCGGGATGATGCCTCTGGCCTCAGCCTCTCCCCCCGGGGAGGGTCTGTTTCTGACTCAGCCGGTTGTCTGCCAGGTCCAGCTTCTCCTCTCTGTTTGGCTTTGGATGAGAGCAGATGTTTCTCTGCCCATCTGCACAGATGCTGGGATGCCGGCTGTGGTCAGCTGCCTGCTTTTTGTTCTGTTGCTCTCGTTTTAAAGCCACAAATGCAGCCCTGCTGCTGGAAGAAAATTACAGAGTGCCATCCACTGAGGTCAAACCTGGGGGCAAAGTGTCAGAGGAAAGAAGCCTATTCCCAAGGCAGATTGGAACAACTTGAACTCAGCACTTGCATCGGGGTCCTGTGTAGCGATAATTTACCTCTCCCTGCTCAAGGACTTGCCACAGTAACGGATCCCATGTGCACAGGAGGGAGAGGGACGGAAACCTGCCCTGTTGACAAGACCTGCGTACCACAGCTGGTGCTAATGCTGCTGCCAGCAGTGCTCAAGCACATGCCAGGGAAAGAAAAGAGTCTGAAAAGGGGAACAGAGCTTCTCCTACCCCCCACTCTTGTCTCCCCAGCAAGGAGCTGCAGAACAGCGCTTCACTCCAAGATAACTCTTTCCCACGCCAACAAGCTTCACTAGGGTTGCTGCTTTAATTTCTTAAAACAAGCCTAGATCCTGTGTTTTATAAATTACTACAATGCATTTAATAGGTAGCCTTTTCATAAAGGAGCACAACGGATGTGTACACAGGCCCTGATGAAGCTAATAACTGCCTCTCAATGGCTTTCAGAGAGTTATTACATATTTAAGATCCAAGCTCCCTTAATCAACCACAGAGATGCAGCTGGCAGCAGTAAATTGCCAACAACAGCTCATTACAAATAAGGAAACATTGTTTTTTTTCAAGGGCAAAAACTGTGTCAGTTCTTCAGCGAGAGCTAACCACTCTTGTCCTCACCCTTCTCCCCCTCCGTTCCCCCCCAGTGATGCGCTGGCACAACTCGCTGCATCCAATAACACAACCTCGCTGCCTAATCCCCTCCACAGGGGACATCATCAAATCAAGTTCCTAGATTTCATGACTTATTTGKGCAAACGGCACAGGCTGCATCCCGTGCTCACCCTCCCCAAGCAAGCTACGGGCAGGACCTGTCCCACAACCCCATGAGGACATGCCCCAGGAGCCCACCCGCTGGCCTTACTCTGGGGAGGGGAGGACCAGGTCAGGCCAGAAGACACTTAGAGACGCCGTTGCGAGCATGCGCTTTGCAGGCTTCAGACCTGACATGGTGCCTGGGAATGATTTTTTCAGTACACACCATGTCTGTGTCACTCGGTGCCCAGTCTGTGTGCACAGGACAACAGCAAGCACCTGCAGGCACTTGGGCGCAGGAGAAAGGGGAAGGTCTGTGAACACCACGTGGCCTTATTTCCTTGCTGTCTCCTAACAGAAATGTGAGGGTTGTCCAGTGCGACCGAGACGAGCACAGCAGTTTAAGAGAGATGCACACGGCTGGGAGATACTAAGGCTAACATTTTGGGAGTGTTCAGGAAAGACTAAACATTGTATGAATGAAGATGAAAAAAAGAAAAGACAGCTCACCCTGTTACAGCTGTATCTTCCCCCCTGAAGAGGGGATGACCAGCTTTTGGCCCTCAGGACCCAAAGCAATGATACATTTCAGCCCCAGGGAACTTTTCCTCCCCAAAACTTCCCTGGAAAGGGAAACAGGCMCCCATGCCATGCCCCAGCCTGGTGGTGCTCAGCTCCCTGCTGGGGGCCATGGCCAGGGCCACCTCCCATAAGATGGACCCAGGGCACTGGGTGCTCCTGCCAAGGACCCAAGACCGAGATCCTGGTGGCTGTATTTGAACTGCCTGCAAGTCCCACTGGGCCAGGCGAGACTGCCGGTGGCAAGGGGAAAACATGCTCTAAAACCCAAGCTGGGTGCTGGAAGCAGGCTGAATAAGAGTTTAATCTTTGTTTGGTCTGTTTTGATATCTCACACTGTCCCTCCAGACATTAAGCCTGCGCAAGCCAGGGCTTGCGAGGGAGGGGATGCACACTGACCCATGCCAATGAAGCGGGATGGACAAAGAGAGAGATAATGTGTTCAACGATGAAACATGAAAAGGGGAATGTTTGTTTGCTTCACCTTCAGCCTGGTTTACAGTGGTCTCTCTGCCACATCAGAAGACTCTCTGCTCTTCGTCGGCATCCTACTGCAAAGCTGATCATGTTGGAGGTTTCATTTTTTTCTCTGAAACTGCAGGCCATGGACGCAAAACTGAGCTAGAGAGGTCCCAGGGCTGAGTCAGGATTTTATTTTTGTTGTTTCTTTGGAAATACTTCACCCAACTTCTTTTGGAAAAGAAAAGGGGAACTTAAAAAAGCAGTACCACTTGGTTCCCTTCCTGTCACAATCTGTATTTATTGACATTGACATTTTTAAAGGGGTCTTGGGAGGGAGGCTATGTGGTCTCTGGGGACACTTTCCCTAAAAAGCTGATGTTTATGTCACTGTTAGCATTTGGCTCCTAGATTTATGCTTCCAGAGAAATGCCAAAGCTGGCTTGGACAAGTCAAATTCAATGGGCCAAGAGTGTCACTTCCTAAACCTGCAGCAGACACCTTTTATAAAAACAGCTACACTATATGTTATGAACAGCAAGATCTATTAACATAAGATTCTCCATGCATTTACAGGTGTAACTGCATAGGTGAAATACCAGTTTAATCGCTTATCCATATAATTGTGTGTACCACGTTCCTCATCGACTTATTAATGCGGTAAAAACTTTTCTTTTGGGAGGTGTGGGTGCACACATCTGGAATGCAGACTGTAATAGATCTCTAGTTGGAATGTTATCTCTAGAAAAACTACTATTTTTTGAACATGAGAGAACACACAGTTTTCATATAGCTTTGCAGTCGCATCTGGAAGAGGTGCCCCTCCTGATGTTTTGAGATAGCAAGGAGAAGAGATCCCATCAGCTGGGGGAAGGATTGCTTCTTCCTCTAAGATAGGAGGCTGGACTTCTTTTGAATTATTTGGCATTCGGTCAGGAGATAAAAATACACTGGTTAGATGAACCAGTGACCTCTTCTATGATCACAACAGCTGTGGTAGACGGGTGGGCAGGAAGAGCCTGCAACTACCCAACTTCTCCATGTTCTCATCAAGAAAGCTTTAATCATTAATGGAGACGCGAGACAAGGCTGGAGTCACCTTGTTGAGGATGGCCCCAGAGGGAAGGCTCTCTCTCACACTTTAAATCATAGCACCCTGTCCTACACCAATGTCTCAGAGCCCCAGGAACCTGTGCAGCATCACTGAGACTGACCTTGCTGAGACCCAAGTCAGACATCTTTAGCTTTCCCACACAGCTTGGAACAACCTGTCGTGCAAACCCAGCTAACCTCTTTGCAAAACACATTTAAATGCTGTTTCTTTCACCTGCCAACATGCACCCATTGAACACACAAGCTGTGCTTCAGGAACAAGGAGCAGAAAAGCATCACTCCGAGAGGGTACCAGGCAATGCTGGGATAAAATGTTCCATAGGAGGACCAACATCTTCTCCATTATACATCTTTTTTGGTAGCATTGGAATGAGATCTTTGTTTGAATGCACAGGAGTGGCATGGCTTCAGCAGTTACACAGCTATTTGTGTGCTCTGGGAAAGGGGACATCAACAGATTGCAAAACGGGAAAGTCTCTCTGGACGCTGCAAACAAACAACAGGTTACATAATTGGGCCTTTTGGGAACCGGAGGAAGGTCTCCAGGAGACCCCTCCCAGCGCTTTCTAATTTTACTGGGACTTACCAGCAAGCCAGCCCTCTAATAATAGAGGCTTGTACACAATTTTCTTTCATCCTCGTGTCCCCCCGCACTGCCCTACCTTTGTTGTTAGTGCCCCATAAAAACATATCTTACTCAATTTTATCAAGCTGATTGATACAGCCTAGAATGGCAGAGCTGAAGAGGCACTAAAGACCTTTAGAAAGGGCAGCAAAAGCATTTCTTGGCCATCAGAGCATAGGAAAACCTGAAGTTTTAGAATTTTGCTGAATCAAATTTGCTAGGGAATTGCACCATTCTACATAGTTGTGATTTAGCTGAAGCACAGCACTAACGAGCAATAACACAGCAAACAGGCTTTAGCTCTATAATCCACATACTGTGCTAGCACATCTTCTTTATTCCCATCAGAGCACATTCTTCCAAGGGAGGATGCCTGTAAGCAGCACCTCAGCTTCAGGACCACACCGCCTTTGTGCTGCAGGGCTGTCCTAAACTGGTACCCAGGCAAACATGGACCTGCAGGAAATCTTCTGCGAGTCAGATTGTACCATCCAACACCTGAACACGGACTGTAGCAGCTAAGTTTCAGATGAATGCCTACTGCCTTTCAGGAACACGAATAGATTGCAATTTGTACAATCAGTTTCATCCTTCTCCCAGAAAAATAAGGTATGCTCATGTCCTCTCCCAACTGAATGGAGCAAGCCCCTTGGTCAACATATGGCCCTGCAGTCGCCACCTCCTCCCACCCCATTCCCCAAGCCCTCATCTGTACCAGGCTGCGAACTCCTAAACTGGTGCTTCCCACGTACCGTCCCTCCCTGGGATTCCAGGGAGAGATAGTTTAAAGGCAATAGAGATTATGATGGCAATGCCCTGGGATCTGGGCACAGAAAAAACACGCTCGGGTTTCTAAGCAAGCTGTTTTCCCCCATGTCTTGCTTGCTGTGCTCAGGCGGGACAACCAGTAAGAAAAGGAAGGCTTGCCGCGGTGGGGAGGGCACACCAGCACGCCCCGGGGGAGGCCAGGCAGCAGCTCCGACAGGATGTGGTCAGCCCGTTTCCAGCACACCCCTTGGTTACTGGGCTGTCGGCAAAAGTCAGCAGTGAACAGCTTAGTGGAGGACAGGCCACCAGCAGAGGCTGTAGGCACGGCACAGCGGCTGGGGAGAAGGCACCGCCATCCCACTGCCAAACCCCACGTCACAGGCTGAGCACCAACAGGCAGCCTGGACAGAGGTGACGCTACCTGTCTTCGATGAAGGACAGCATAGAGATGCCGGCCAGAGTGATGGATCCAAGACACGGGGGAAGCTGAAGCCCCTCTGAGTGCAGTCTCAGAGCCTGCGGCCATGTGTTTGGCCTGCCGTGTAAACATGTCACATCCCACGGGAACTGAGATCAAACGTCAAAGTCTTCCTGCCAGTAGCCCAGTTTTGCTAGTGCTGAGTGACCTGGTTAAAAACTGAAGAGCCTTTGGGGGATATCCTTATAGCCTAGTTCATTGCATCTCTGCAGACAACTCCCTGCTTCTCCCAAAATGAAAAAAAAAAAAAAAAAAACTTATAGCCTAGTTCATTGCATCTCTGCAGACAACTCCCTGCTTCTCCCAAAATGAAAAAAAAAAAAAAAAAAATCTCAAATAACTGCATTCCTCTCTACTACAGTTATCATTCAGGAGCCAGGAACAAAGGCATCTCGTGTGCTCTCGACCCTTGTGTGAGCAATGTGCATGTTCTGGCCTCCAGATGGCTGGAGCTGTGAAGTTCTTGCTCAGTTTTTCTTGAGAAGTCAAAACCCCAACTGGTCTAATACTCTGCCTGAGAACTACAAATCACTTTTTTCTTTCCCCCTACTTCAAGAAGTTTTATGATTCCCTCGTTTGCTCCATTCTCCCTGTGCACACAGAGCAGATGATACAAGCAACAGACAGAACATAGGGCCCACTCTCAGCTCCTAAGAGACCAGTTGTATGATATGCAACACCCAAGCCAGCATTTAGCTTTCCCTTGACACAGCAGTGCCCTTTATCAGTGACRGCTCCAAGTTCTATGCAGTGGTTTTGTGCATCAGAGTCTACTGTTGGCAGGGACTTATCTACAGACACAGACTTCACTGTAGGAACAGCCTGAGGCTGGAACAGCCCAACTCCCAACCCTTGCTCCCCCCAGAGCTCCAACTGGGCAAGGAAATGTCTTCATGACATACCCAAGGATAGATGTTTTCTACCATGATTTATTGGGCTAATTTATATTCTCCACATAATGTAATAAACAAGGCTTCAGCACTAATAATTTTTCCACCATCCACCTAGCAACACTCAGGAGTAGCCTCCAACAGCTTTCAGACTCTTTTTTATTTGCAAGCAGCCAAATGTGGATGCAGTTGCATCCTAACCATGAGGCTTCTCTGCATGACAATACTTTTTCAAGACATGCATTGGACTCAGGCCTGCAGCCTTTAGAAGAGGAGAAGGTGAAGTGACCTTCACCAAAGCTCTGAACAAGAGCATCAGTGCAACAGGCTGTGGCCCAGTCCTGGATGACTTGACCCTCAACAGGCAAGGGGAAGTAGGTACCACAATTCATACACTCACTTTAGGCCCTTTGCAAGACAGGTCCTTGTGACTGCCAGGTCCAGTAACAGCCAGCTCTGTTTTGTTCTCTGCTCCACTCTAGAGCCGAAGCTATAGAGATCTGCTCAGCACATGGGTAGGGTGCAGGAGGCTGGCCTCACAAACCAGTCCCACCTCCCTGCTGCTAGAAGGGTGGAGCGCCCCTAAGCAGGCATCACTCTCTAGTCTGTTAGCAAGGCAGGAACGCAGCGTTTCAGGCTCCCCAAAGCACATAAGGCCATTCATGGCTTACTGCAACGTGCTGGCACCCAAACGCTTCCAGTGCAGCTCTGGGAGCCACGTGCATTTAATTTCAGGAGAACCAGAGACTGTAAGTAACAAATAAAACCTTCACTTACACTATCTCATCATTCTGGAACTCCAGCTCCCCGCAGGTGTCTTCAAAGTCCTCTCCTCCACCTTTGGCTGAGCCTTCAATGGTTTTGTAGGGCACAATAACATTTCCTCGCGCACCAGAGGTTCGCAACACTTTCACTTCCATGGTCCCCACACTTTCACTGACATGCGTTACTGGCTCCTCGAAGGTGAAGATGCCAGCRTGGTCATCATCAAAGATGGTGACGGTAGCAGTAGAYGGTGATCCCAGGCAGGCAAGTGTTGAGACACGATTGGCCTCAAGAATGCCCTCATCTGAGGCCTCAGTGCTCACACGGACGTTGCTAAGATGGACCAGGAAATTCTCATCCTCCTCAAATATGTCATCGTCAATTATGCCAACTCGGATTTCCTTCTGGGTCTCTCCAGGCTTGAAGACCACTGTCCCTTCAGTGAACTCATAGTCAGAGCCGGCATTGGCTGTCCCATCCTCTGTCCGGAAGTCGATGTACACYGTGTTGGTCAAGTCGCCTCCCCGGCGAATGATGGTCAGGGCGACAGTACCACAGTTCTCCAGACACTGGTAGGTACCCTGCTCAAAGTAGAGCTTGCTGATGGGATCATTTTCTGCCACCTCACTGTTGACCTCGTGCATGCTGACGGCTTTGCGGGCCTGGTCTGCAGCATGTCTCTTCAAGATGTTGCCAGCTCCCGTCATAAGCCGAGTGGCCTGAATGCGGTAGAAGGCCCTGCTCTTCTGCTGCTGGCTCAGGACCTGGTAGTTGGCCAGCTCTATAAGCTGTTCAATTTCCTTGTCGGGGTGCTTTTGTTTCAGCTCCTTCAGGATCCGAGCCATTTCCCTCCTGGCTTCCTCATCATCCTGG
The DNA here is from genome assembly GCA_030449065.1 of Oceanodroma leucorhoa. NCBI lineage: Eukaryota > Metazoa > Chordata > Aves > Procellariiformes > Oceanodroma > Oceanodroma leucorhoa. Next base: position 329,041 of record JASVER010000222.1, on the reverse strand, counting down.
TCTTTCTCATCCACCTCCAACACCAGTGTCCCATCCAAAAAGTTCTCCACGTGAGAATTAGCAACCTTTCCGTCCATCTCAATATCGGCTTTGGAGGAGGGCCGGTCACCCTCATGTTCAATGATCATGCCTCTCTGCTTGCCAGCTCTGTATTTCTTGTAGACATACTTGTAAAATAAAAGCCTCCTGTCAGCTATCCAGGCAAATACCACACAGATGGGGAAGAAGAAGAAGGTGAGCAAACCTTCCCACACCTCCACAATCCCAGGAGAAGACACAGATAAAATAATGTAAAGCCAAGTGTATGCAAAGATGCTCCAGGCCGCTGTAACAAAAAACACTCGCAAGTGCTTGATCTTCCTTATCTCTCCATCTGGAACCACGTAAACACAGATCGCAATGATGACAAACATGTTAAATGCAGCACTCCCCACAATTGTGCTTGGCCCCAAGTCCCCTGCCGTGAAGCCATGGCCACACACCTCGATAACAGATAGGAGGATCTCGGGGGCAGACGAGCCCAAGGCCATCAGTGTGAGGTTAGAAACAGTCTCGTTCCAGATCCTCACTGTGGTTTTGCTGGTCTCGCCGTTGGGCTTCTTGATGGTTATTTCCCGCTCTTGGGATGTAATGACTTCGATGGAGGACATGAAGCGGTCAGCTATGATAGACACTCCCAGGAACATGTACACCATTGCTACAAAATACACTGTTGCCCGAGCAATTTTGTCACCGAATGAGGGGTCTTGGGGTTCCCATATTGGTAAAATCACACCCTTTTTGCAGATATATGAGCCAGTGCACTCCTCGGTGTCGTTCACAGGCAATTCGCTGGGGCTCTCTGCATGTATGCTGTCCGCATGGAAGAGCAACACCAGCACAATGGTCAGGAGTTGGAAGCTCACTGGCAAGGTGGGTGGTTGAGTTGCTCGCGACATGGCCACTTCCACCGAAGAGGTCCCAAACGTCCTCAACCTGCAGAGACAAAAGGAAAGATGCATTAAGTGTGGCCGACCAGAGATAACAGCTTTTCCTTTACACCCTGTTTATTTCCCATCCTTCTCAAACGTATAAGCAAGTTACCCTGTAACTCAAGAAGACCCATCTAATGAGCCCATTTGTGTTATGATTACTGCAGTTTTCCATGCACAAATCATCTAGTTCAGTTAACTGAACAAGGATGGATTCAGATGCTACTAGTGGGCTAGCACCTACCCCCTTTAGCTACTCTGATGTTTAATGCCGCTTTCCTTCTCTTCGCTGAAAGCCTATTTCTTCAATTGCATTTTCTTGTTTCTCATCTAATTAAAGCCCATCATTCTGCTTCACAGCTGGCAGAAGTGTTTCCCATTTCAAAAGTACAGTGCATTCACTCACTGGAGTTCAGGGTAAGAGCACGAGAGGACAGGGAAATGGGAAATCTACTATCCCCCCCACTATTTTTAAAAAATATTTTTATACTTGCCATTTTTAATCACTGTAAACTACGTATTTCACAGCCTTTTCTTGCTCACAGTCCTCCCAAGCATCTACTCCACATCAGAAATCTGCACGAAGTGAGCTCAAGCCCTGGCAAAACCTTATTCTTAACAGTAACTTGGTCATAAGGTGCACCAGAAGGGCAGTCTTTAATTAATGATTTTGGAGCCATTCCTTCCACAGCGCATCACTTTGCACCTTCCCAAAACTGGAAAGAGCCCCATATGCATCCAAGCCTGGCTCTCTTGGCATGCTTTGAGAGGAAACCTGTCCCTGCGCTCTTTTCCCACTAGGTCAGCTTTGACGGCTTCCCCTTCAAGGGCCTTTCTCACTCCATTTACAACGTCAGTCATCAGGCATGACAGCAGTACTTGCCCTTGTCCTGCCTCAGGATTTTCCAGCAGTGTAGAGGAGCTGTTAAAGAGGTTTGCAGTTAGTTAACAGTGCATAAACCRACAGAACAGATGCCTTTAAGTACATAGAGATGCTTAGTGCAAAAACCTGAGCATGCTCAGTGTTACATTCTCAATTTAACTAGCCAATAAAAGCCAGATTCCTAGTTATTAAAGCTATATTTTCTGCTTAAGAAGAGCCTTTGCCGTACTACGCTCCTCCATTCCAAGTTAATTTAATCGCACGGTACTTAAAAATGTTTCTATGGAGAGAGGAAAATGCGTACGTCAATACCTTTACTTTGCTGGAGAATACAAAAGGCTGAAGTGGTTTTGCTCATAAAAAAAAAAGGAAGAAAGAAAAAAAAAAAAGAACCCAGCCATKAAAGGTTTCAACTTCTAAGAGAAAGATGGCATTCCCAGGCCCGTATCAGAGATGGGACACAAGCAGGAGCTCCAGCCAACGCCTCCCGAAGTCCAGCCTCCGCAACGCCCGGCAGGTCTCACCCCACCATTTGCCACCTGCCTGGTCTCCGGCAAACGCGGCGCCAGGTCTGACAGCTGCACAGCTGCGGGCGCTGGGAGGCACAGACCAACCCATCCACGCTGAAGGCTGTATCCCGTGACAGCATCCCAGCTGTCACCTGGGCCCCGTCACAGCGAGCGTGACCYAAGCCGGATGGCTAAGCACACCTTCCCTCTTCCTCCGGAAAGAGGGCTCGTTTCAACAGCACAGCCGGGAAGCAGGCTGGCTCTCCGGCCACGCAGCAGGCTACGCGCGSTGCATTGCTGACTGCCAAAGCACAGCCAGGCAGGCATTCCTGGGGAGAAGCATCTACCCTCCCAAACAGGGACACACCAACACCTCCTTGAAGAAAAGCACCTGGTCACCACCACCCGTGTCCTTATCCCCCACGACACAGATATCACCCCTCCTCATTAGGGCAGGGGCATCTTACACGGGGACAGGGCTGCGCTCAATTGAAGAACTGGCTGGRGGAAGCAATGGGGTACCATCCTGCATCGACGTTACGGGACCTACTCCACAAAGAGATATTGTAATGATGGATCAAAGCCCTCTCCTCCATTTGCTTTTATTTAAGGATGCTGTAGTAGGATTATTGGGCTGGAAGAATAATACTGAGAATTTATCAAGGCAGTTTTATATAAATGGCATTTCCTCACCAGGAACTGTTGGGCTGCCTCCCCCCCGCTCCGCCCAATTTTCTAATTAAGAAAAGAAAAAGATACACAGAGCAGGAAGTGAGGAATTCAGAGAGCTGGGTGATAAGAACAGATAAGATGAACAAGAAAAAGCAAGTCTCCTGTATGAAGACAGATTTAAAAGAAAGGAGTTGTTTGCGTTGGAAATCCTGCTAATGCTACAAAAAGCTCTTACTGCTGGAGTCAGAAGCCGTGAACATTGCTCCCCTGATCACAGTCCCTGGGTACCTTCTGCTTCCCAGAATGCAGGCTGTAGCCACYGCTTAYAGATCTGAAGTAAAAAATTGAGAAYACGATGTTTGTAAAGAAGAGTACCTCGTTGCAGGCCATTTGGCGGGTAGCGAAGTTGAAACATGTGTGTGTTCATGGTCACTGAAGTTGARCCGAAGCACAAATTAGTCACCCAACATCTGTACTCCTGTGTTTCAYGCTGCTCCAAACCAAGTCTCGGAGACATTTGACAAAGGGGCTGTCAAAACACAGGCTGACTTGGTATCTACTCTGTTTATCCCAGATAGCTCCTAAGTGCAGTTTTGTTGTTTTTTTTTTTTTTTTTAAATATGTAGGCTTTAAAAAAATCTAGTGTGGGCATAAAATATTACTCAGCTGCATGGTTCTTCTCCCTCTCTTTCTAAAGGGTAATAGTTTCAACAGAAAAAACAAGAGCATCCACCTGCCCTTGYTCAGTTAATTTTCTCCCTGTGGCAAGTCATATCCTTGCACATGTACAATTATTCAGAGCAACCAGGCATTGTGAAATCCCCTTGGCAAGAAGAGGAAACAGATGGTTCTRGAGAAAATATTATGCTTTGGGTCACTGATTTAGGTCATAAAGAATAGGAGAGTCCCATCACACTTTGGACCAACTCTAGAGTCTTAAAAGGATCCAAGCACTGAAAGTCTTAGCCAGAAAAGAGACACCCACTAAATCAGATTAATAAGTCACTTGAACTTTATTTGCCAYGTTCTTCCCTTTCAAACATTCTAATATAAGTTGGTTTTGGTTTGTTGGTTTTTATTTTTTTAAATCAAGTCCCATATTACGTTAAACAGGAGGAAAAAAGGCCTAGAGGCTTGCATCTGAGCAATCTGTATTTCTGGCCTTCCCATCCAGCTCTCCAGGTACAAACAACATTTTTCCCTCAGATGGCAGGAGATAAGAAACATGGAACATTTCTGGAGAGTTCAGACGGGTGGGGAAAGGCTGGAGCTTTGGAAGAAAAACCCACCGGCCTTGGCAATGTTAGCTGCTTTGAGTGGCAGTAGCATTCCCCAACACTATGTTGGACTTTCTCCAGCATTTTGTGGTGCAGTCATYTAGCAAGATTCACATACCCTCACCAGCTTTCCTACTTGAACCAATTCACAATGAGTGTTATTAACACCAGATTCAGGAATTATGGAGGGCCAGAAAATGCTTGGCCACAACATGCTGGTTACACACACACAATCAGAGCCTGACACTCAAAATATCCCTGAGAAGCAGCTGCTATAAAATTAGCAGCATTTCTTTATGTGTACAATCCAAAATAAACAGCTCGGTCCCCAGAGACCCTCTTACTCTGCATTTGCATAGGGTCTCGGCCCATGGTCAGCACACTGATGCAGGCGCAGTGGTAGGAATATTCCGAGACAAATCATTCATGTTATTCTCTAACGAGAAGCAAGGCTACCAGAACACCAGCCCTCCCTCCAAACCCAACTTTGTTAGCTTTTCATTAAGTTGTCTCAATTGCATTTCCCATCCCAGCCATCAACAATAAAAGCAAACGCGGTAGCTGATTCGCAGCATGCTAGGTTAGCAGCCCCGGCAAACCTCGCCAGCCGCGGTGCTCGTGGCCTCGGCGTCACTCCCGCAATGCCTCTCGGGTCAGATTTATCGTTGCAGCACCGGGCAGGGGCGTAAGCTGCTCTCGGGCTCAGTGCTGGCCATACATGTGTGGTGAAGGGCCACAAACCACCACCCCAGGCCARCACAACCCTGCCCATAAGCACTACCCCATGCCCAGGGGCAGCACCCAGAGCCCTGTTGTACCACCGAGGGAGCGGAGCTGTCCTGGGGCTCCCTGGAACCGGCTGCCTGAGAGCTTTCAGGTAGAGCCGGAGCTAACCAGGAGAGCCAGATCCCAATTCGGGCTCTCCTGAAGTCGCAGCTGTGCCCCCTCCCTTTGCGGACAAGCTCCCCCAGGGCGCTAGCAGTTGTTTTTGCACAGTCATGGAGGAAAGTCTGCAAGAGGCTGCATGGTCCCTTCGAGGCAAGCTCAGTTTAGATGCAGCTCCTGGCCAAGGGATGTTGGTCCAGCCTTTTTTCCAACCCTTGGCGTTGTGAAACACCGGGAGGGCAGTTGTGGCCCACAGCAGGGCTAGGAGGGTTGCAGAGATATTYGCCTCCCTGCTGGACATAGGAGCTCTAGGTTTTACAAATAGGTAGGAGAAAGCTCCTCCTGCCAGCTCGTGCTCCAGCCCCCCAGCTCAGGAGCTGCTAGTTGGGGAGAAAACAGCCTTTTAGACTCTGCTCTGACCTTTCCCTGGCAGCAACGCTCCTTCAGGCTGGCTGTTTGCTGCATGCAAAGTGAGCCTGAAAGCTGCTCTGCGTTTCAACAAAGCACAGCTTTTCCTTTGCAGCAACCTCCCAAAAGTCCCATCTCCATTTGAGCAGTTTGCTCTTGAAATACCCACCGTAAGACCCTTCCTATTATTTTCCTACACCTTTGTATCACACACAGCTTTATGACCATCTGCAACAAGCTGGTAGCACCATTATTYTTCAGAGAACTGAAAAAACACTGCTAGCCCAGACACTTTCATTACAGAAGAAGGATTGGGCAAGGAAGGAAACGGCCTGGGCTCTCAAGGAATGAGTGGCCACACRAAGAGAGAGTGAGACACTTTCCATGGGGAATTTTTTTTTCCCCAGCATTCAACAGAAAACCTGTACAGAACAGCTGGRACACAGCAGCGTTGACACCATTACAGCCACCACCGACGCCACTCGACGGTGCCTACCCCACTGCGACATCAGCTTCATAATAAACATCASTACTGTGAATTTACTGCCAGCTTGCATGGGCGGGAGTGTCCTCACCGCCGTGTCGCTGGCGTACGGGGGGTGGGAGCYGCACCCTCTCCCCACAGGGTGACTGGTCGCTTGCTGGGGGGCAGTAGGAAGTTTGCTCCTCACACAAGCGCGGCTGCTKTTTGACATGCTGTGGGGACACAACCAAGGAGCACGTTGCAACACCACGGGGACTCCCAGCCAGCCCTTCCSCATCCCGTAGTCAGAGCTAGTCAGAGAGGAACTTTTCCCCGTGAGAGCGCACTGCTGCAGGGACACAGGAAAGGCAGCTCAAAACCCCCTTTGCTGGTGTCAGGGGCAGGAGAAAGATGGTSTCTCTTCAGCCAGAGGGGCCAAAAACTTTGACAAGGAAGAAGCTAGTAGCTCCTGCAAGGTACAGCTAGCTTGCAAGCTAGAGAAACAGAGCCTCAAAGAAAGYCAGCTACTCACTCCCCTGCCAGTGTCCCTGGTGAGAAGACAGCAACCCCCAAAAAAGCCCCAAGTGAGAGGACAGGCTCTCCTAGCCAACAAGTGCCCCCCTGCCCCCAGTTTCAAGTTATGTGCCCTACGCTCCCACCCCAAGGTCTGACCTGAAGTCTCCAAGTCTCAGCACCCCTTTCCCAGTTTCTCTTGCAGGAGAGCAGCACTTAAGAGTCTGCTGCAATTACCAGCCTTCCCTGGGAAAAGYGCTGCACGCCTCGCCTCCACGGGTGGGACTCGTACCCACCGCTCCATCTCTGGAGGGCTAGCAAACCTCTCCTCTCCTGCTGACCCTTCCTGGCCACCCTGAAGCCTGTACACCCGTGCCTCATTGAAAGCAGCAATCTGCTTCACAGCGGGGCAGCTCRAGCAAAGCCTGTACTGGGAAAAGACATGACTGCAGGAAAAAAAAAAAAAGCCCAAACAAATTGTCTGGTCTCTGACCATCAATCAGTAAATCAGCCAAGAGCCTAGGTCCAGCTTCCTACAGCCGAGGGACCGAAAACGGATGCCAACAGCCCTGCAAGGTACAGGGTGCTTGGAGATTTGTCTAGGCAGCCACAGGCTCTGCTGGCTTCACTTCTGATCTTGACGCTGAGCCGCAGCACAGCTTTGATAAAAAGTAGCTCCTGCCAGCTGTGATTTTTACCCATCAGAGCAGGAGAAGGACCCTACYGCCATGCTGGCTGTACATCCAGGCCCGTGGAGGAAAGCCAGTATGTCCAAATACCGTGTTGCCACTCAGGGCTGCACAGTGTGACAAGCACTTTAAACACAGCTCGGAAAACCCTTCGCTTACAGCCCTGCTCTGGCTCTGCCTGGCTCCTTGTCCCTTCCACCCAGCTCTGCCACTCCAAAACAGGCACAGCCTGTTGGCATCCCCTGCCCATGACCCTCCAGATCTCCACATCAGGAAAATGATTTCCAGGCCATCAGCATCCTGATTGCATCAGTACAAAAAAAACATCAAAACCTTTCCAAATATAGTCAAAGGCACAAGCCCTCCATGAAGTCAATCAAGTAAAATACACACCAGGCCACCCTGTTTTCTGTAAAGGACATTAAAAAGTTAGAACAATTATCAGTCTGCAACTGATTTTTCCAAGTATCCTATCTCTTCAATGAAGCATCCAATCTCCTCCCACAATCTCCCCAGCAACTTTCCAAAATAAACAGATAAACAGAGAAAATAAAACATCCCCGATATAAAATTTCAGCCAGATTGGATGAATTTGGGGGCAGCTTGTAGATACTGAGCTTGGAAGTGTTTGTCAGGGAGATTCCAGCCTTGCTTTTTAACGCATGGAGACCAAGTGGCAAGTCATCCCTTTCCCCCATGATTCAAGATCTCAGCGAGGAAAATGCCAGGAAATGAGAAGCAAGGGAGAAATACCACATTTCTTTTGGGGTTGCTTTTTTTTTGTTGTTGTTTTTTTTTTTTTTTTTTTTTACATCTCCCCTCCTACTTGCTGCTGTCTCCAGACCATTTCTCTATCCCTACCACCTGCTTTTGGTCTCTTCTTTATCAAGCAGCATCAGGCTCTTCCCCATTATTCCTCTTGGGCTGTTAATGCCTTCCTCTGCCTGTGGATCTCGCTCGCTGATTTAAGCACAGTGTTTTCTGCCTGGTCTCCACGAGCCGGCTCTGAGGCTGCCTTGCCGACAGACTCCCTCTGCGGTCTCAGGGCAGCCCTTCACCTCTCTCTGTGTCTCCCTCTGTAAAATGGGAAGAACACCTCCCGTGAGTGTTGGGAGAATAAAACACTGCTAATAAGCCTGAGGCTCCTGGGTAGCCTGGGGAGGAAGCATCTGCCCAGAGATGCCCCATAGGAGCCAGGAGAGAGGAACTAGCAGGCCTGTTGCTTTCCTCCCTGTCTGCTTTTGTCCGCTCTTCCCTCTGGGCGCATTTTTGCACCGGGTTTGTAGCTGTGTGTGGGTCCCCTGTGCAGCGAGATGCTCTCCTGGGCTCTGCGGGAGGAAGGAGCAGAAAGCTTCAAGGGAGCAGAGAYAAATCCCCAGCCCCAGCTCCCTGCGCCCATCCAGGGACGAAGAGGTGGGAGASGTCCCTGGGAACGTGTGTGGGGAAAGGCTGAGGTGAATGCAGGTTGTGGACCTGGGCAATTTGGACATGGTCCTAGACAAGAGCTGGGCAAGTTAGTTTGGGCTGGAGGCCCACCCTGGCACGCTCCATCCRTCAGCTAGGTGCTTAGCCCTGGCTGATGAAGGGTGGTAGCACCTCCCAGGAGAGTCGCCGTCCAGAGGTACAGCTCTGGCACCGCTGACTCTAGAGGGAGCTGAACGCTAGTGCCGAGCAGATGCACAGTTTTTAGACGGCCAGACCTCAGGAAAGGGAGTCTAAGCCCAGGTGTGTGCCGGACCTTGGTTGCCTGTCTCAAAAGTGAGGTTAACCACCCCTCCCTCCTYCCCAGTCTCCCCCACCTTCTCTGTCTCCCCAGGAACTCTTTGCAGCAGCAAATCTCACTTCTATTTGTAGCCAGGCTTCCTTAGGAAGCCAGGCATATGAAATCACAGTTTCCATGTATGTCTGTCTGTTCACATCGCTCCCCCCCTCCCAATTCCAGCTAAAATCACCAGAGGGATAGAGATAGCAGAGAAAGCCAAGTTCCTACAAGCTTCCTGAAAATAGCCGGAGAGATACCACTCACGCCCTTGGCAAAGGAAAAGCCGGTAGTGAGCTCAGCCCATATTGGATGCCMGAGTCCCGACGGCATAGCACCCTGAGCACCTTGCAGCGGACCCAGATGCAGCCAGGATTTGCACAGCTGCGGGCACCAGTGTCCCTGAGCTGGGAGCACACGCAGATCACGGCACCCTGAGCTTGAACAGAGCTCCAGGTTGTTCACTGTACCGGTCACAAGGAGAGCCAGTATCACATGCCATTYGTATTGTCTATGACCAGCCTCTTGGTTGGTTGTCCAGCGATGCTCGTGCCTTGGGGGACACTGTGCTTTATTATAGGATCTSAGTTTCATTAGGATGCTGGAGAACAGTGGCTTTTCCCCGGTAAGCCAGCAGGACTGTATCCCCCCGAAAACACAACAGAAAGCCAAATTCTGTCCTAGACTCAATGCTGGAAAATTGCAACCCTGACAGCCCCGAGCAGATCAGGACACTACCAAAGGCCCACACAGGCAGAGAAATGGCTGTGCCTATATGGCATCATGCAAGGTGCTGTGGAGACTCCCAATAGCCAAGTTCATGCCGTGCTGTGCTCAGCAGTGCCAGGAGAGCAAACTAGATGCAGCCTGGGCAGCTGCAGGACAGTAAATATTTAAGTCTCAGGAGCAATTCACAGCCAAAAGATCACAAAAAGCCTAGTGAAAATGGGGGAGAGAGAAGCAAGCAAAGTTTCATCAGCTTAAAACTGTGCTACTCGGTGTTGGCATTCAGGGACGCTAGGCATAAAGAGTACATCCAATCTCCTCAAATATCTTGAACGCAAACCCTGCTACAGAGGAAGCTTTGAGCAACGCGGCTCCCCAGCACTGGCTTAGGAGTTGTTTATGCCTCCAGAGAGACAGAGCTGGTGGGGTATAAGAGGAGTCAGGCAATGCATCAACTTTCCTGGGGAGACAGTAGTGGGGGTTCATGGCTTGGCTGGTAGGTTATGGCTCTAGAAATGCTAAATTATTTCCCTATTTGGGCTAAATGCCTTTGCTGGAAAAGGGGCAAAGCGGCTATTGAAGAACCAATTGGAAGGAAAAGGGGAGAAAGAAACATTTATCAGATGCACCCAAGGGAACACAAATGCCTTTCTTTGGTGATGTCCACTGCCCCAGCCAAAGCCATACAGCACAGCTCTTTTCTTCCCCGACCGCCATCACCACATCAACGTGCAAGTGTCCCAGCTTCCCTTTTCTAACTAAAAGTGCACCTCTTCTCTTTGTGGTGGTGAGAAAAAGCACATGAATGCCGAGGCAGGTGTCGGGAGAGTGCACAGAGAACCCCAGCCTCTCTCAGCCCCCATTTCCATTGCCTGACTCGCGGATTTCCAAGATCTGGGACTGGAGGAACAGCTTCCTGTGAAGCGCGAGCAAAGAGGAGTCCTGAAATCAAACACTTGCACCCACACGCCTGTGACCTTGTGGTTTTACTACAGCTTTCATTTTTAGACTCCAGTTCTCCCTAGTGCTTGCTGCATTTCTACAACATTTTGGCAGTTTGCTTTCGCCCTGGAGACAGAGCTCAGTGAGGGGTTGCTTAGCACGGCTCGGCGGGGAGGGAAGCAACAAGGCTACGATTAAAGAATTAAACTCGAGATGACGGAAGAGCCCCAGCCATGCTTCCACCTAGACAAAGCCTACGTGATGAGCGCTGCTTAATGCCAGCCCTTAATAACAGACGCTGATGGAGACGAAAATGGGAATTTCRTCGCGGCTGCAGGTGCCTCCGACCACTCACCTCGGAAACCGTTTCAAGGCAGAAATCCGCGGGGCTGGAGGAAAAGCAGCCCTGCCTGGGGGCACGAACACCCCCGCCGGGCGGAGGCACCGCACCCCCGCCGCCGCGCACGGGGGAAGATGCCCGTAAGCCCCCCGGGGGGGGGAGGCAGTTTGCTCCAGCCCCCTCCCCGGCCCCACCTGTCCGGCGATGCCCGGCCCTTGGAGTAGGGGGGAGGCAATCCCCCGCCGCAGCCGCGCCTCCCGTCGCGACATGTCGCGATTGGCCGGCGGGGGAGGGGGGGGAGAGCCCCATCGCCTGCCTAAAGGTGCCGTGGCTGGGTTGCAAAAAGCATTCCCGGGGCGAGGGGG